>JAIUND010002192.1:0-24846 GCA_034699125.1 Gisinianus flammeolus | reverse complement strand
AATTTCAAGTTTACACTAGATAGAATTGGAAAAAATGTGAGCGTTCCGGTTCTTTTTTTGGTACAAAAGAAGCACTGCATATATTATAGGTATATGATGCATAAAAGCATAAAACTCATTCCTACTATCTACATATAACAGAAGTTTGCTGACATAACAGAAGTTCGTTACATAGCAGAAGTTTGCATCAATTTTAATAGTAGTACGTTTAATTTCGATTTTAATGTAAATATTATATATTTACGAATTTACATATGTGAGAGTTAACTACGTATCAGAAAAGCAATGATATGTGAAAAGGAATTAAATACCCCGAGAAAAATTTAATTACCATTCCACACACAAACAAACATGCACATTTTAGAGCTCCTTCAAAAAATGTTGATTTCTAAATCTGTTCAAAATCTAATTTGAATGCCGTCTAATTAAGATCGATTTTAAAGTTGATTTGATGAATTTGGAGAGACACGGTAATTTGATTTGGCAATTTAAAAATTTGTAGGAAAAAAATTGCGCATTTCTTTTCAGGCTCAAATGTCAAATGAAAATGATAAAAAATGGCCGACGGTGAACGGTGATCTCAAATGAATTTTTCTATGTACATATGTGCATATCAGTCCATATGCTCCAGCAATTTGAATCAGTATACAAAAATGTGGTTTTTCGGATTTTTTTTTTGTCTAGCTGAATGTCAAATTGAATTGCAAAAGGAGGATAAAATAAGTGAGAATTTGTTCGATCATTCTCTGAGGAGTTCGAATAGTACAATAAACGGTGACCACACGAACGCCAAATGGCCTTAAAGATTTTCTAATTTTCTGTAATTCTTTCCCTTGAGAGTCCTCATGTATTTTATCTAATTTGAATTGAAACTCCTGAGTCCCCATCATTTTGTATCTCCCATGTGTACTATCCATGGTGCCTTGCTGTTGAAGATTTAATTGACATTTCCATAAGGTCGGCAGTTTCCTAGCCACCATTCGGATTTGTCCCAATTGACTAAATGTGACGAAAATCGTGAAGACGAGAGTGGAAGAGATCATGGGGAAAAGAAGATAAATTTGAAGATCAAGGATCCCATACGCTGTGGTCGTCACGTAAATACACACAGTTGTCATTCCACATAGGCAAAATACCATGATCGAGATGAGATGGTAAATGAAAGAGTTAAAGAATAGCGTGAGGATGTTCATTTCGTGAAACAATTGAAATTTTGTTCGGAAACCAATTGAATCCTTCGCCAAAGAAGTGTCCAAAGTGTATTCCCTATAGGAAAATAACATAGATAAAAGATAAAGATATGTTTTTTTATCAGATCTCGAGCATATATGGATTTCTGATGGACTTACTGGATTTTCGGTAGCCACGTGAGGATATTGATAAAGTAACACCAAACTGTGACCATGATGAAAAGGGACGTGAGGAAAACAGTGAACATCAAATAGAATTCGTAGATGGCCAAGAGGATCAAAATAAAGATATTGGAAGTGTAGTCGGTAGGTAATTGGGAGGAAATGTACATTTTGTTCCTCGGGAAGAAAAATACGGCCACAGAAAAAAATGAGGGGATAACCAGTGAGTACAAGGCTACACCCAAAATCGGGATGATTGTTGCTGGTGTTTCCCACCAACTTTTTACTTGGATGTTCTCCCCTGAAAACGAATTTATTTATAAATTATTATTATTATTACGATAAATATCCTCCTATATAAATATATATACATGTATATATAGAATAAATGAGAATATGCGGTTTCATTATAGAAAAACTCACGGCGTAATTGTTTCTGAATCGAGTCGATCCCATTTAAAATGGACACCACTTCCAGTTGTCCAAAGAGGAAAGTGAATTGGATCATACCCGCAGAGCCCATAGTAATGAGTTTAATAAAATGCATGGCCGTATGTGAGCTCATATCCCCATTATGAAGTCTCCGTTGGAATTGAAATATTACGTAAGAGGCTTGAGTCCACAAATGGAGGATTGTCAAATAGTAAAGGAATTTGGAGAAGGATCTGGATGGCACTCTTCGAACGCGAATCGTTTTCTGATGATGATTTGCACTGTCACTGTACATTGTCCAATCTCGTACGAATGGAACCACTTTTATTTTCGATGCCATTCGGATTATCAATTTGATTGTTCCGAGAGTCACGGAAAATAATTTTTGAAATAGTTGATCACTTTGTGTGGACGATTTGGACTCGTTCATTATTGGGACTTTGGAAGTGTGAGCCATATTTAATTACAAAAAATCTCTTGAAACTTGAGATTCAAGAAATTTTTCAATGATCATTCAGCAGTGCCTGAGGAAATGCGAAAATAATGAAACATATTCGAAATCTCTTTTTTCTGGCGCTACGGTTTTTTCTCCTTTGATTTTAGGAAATTGACTAGAGAAAAAAATACACATACACTCAATTTTTGTCTCTTTCTATATATTCTTACTCAATCTATTCTTACTCAATCTATACGTACTTAATGGTAATTGGATGATAAAATTGTACTTACTCAATCGTATGTGACCGTTTGTCATTGCTACATAGTTTGGGCATAAAATTTTCTCTACGGTCTATAAAGTAGTATGTATGAAGAAAAGCCGAATCATTTATAATGATGTCATATTAAAAGTAATTATAGGTAAAAAAAGAGTGGAAATGTTTCTGTAGGCTGAATATTTCAGCCAGTCTAAATGTTATTCCTTTAATAAAAAAAACGGTTCTTAAGTATTTATGCGCAATCATTATTCTTTTCAAGGTTCATTTAATTGTATCTGATTTTCGAAATGATTGTCCTATAATTAGAATAGAATAAAAGTTTCCCCTAAAAGCCAGTTCAATATTAAATAATGTGTAGAGGAATTCCTATACACTTATTAATTGTTGTCGAGAGATAAACTTGTGAGATCCATGTGAGAATTTCCTCCTCTACATATATGATAGGATATTAAAATCGACAAAAAAAGGAAAATAAATATTTACCCTCTGGATTTGAACGAAATATGAAATATGGAAAAACTGCATCAAAAAATGCGTATCGTCAACCAAGCACAATGTTTTTTTAGTAATAATCAAAAACTACATGAACTTGGTCGTTTGGACGGGCAGGGATTTTTTTAGCCAAAGTCACCTGCGAGTACTTCAATTATTCGATTTCAAAAGTTGGGTCAATCTAGACCAAAATATCAAAATATCAAAATTTGGTCCAATTTAGGTAAATGTTCCTAATCTGGGTGCGTATAACGACCAAAATATTAAAAGTTGTGTCTATTTAGACCAAAGTCCAGCGTTTAAAATCTTAACTGGGAGTAAACCGTGTTTCAAAAATTTGACCCAACATTAGAAATTTTGGCCAAATATTTGAAGCTTAAGATCAAAATTGAGGAGAAATTTTTCAAAATTAATCAAAATTGGCATTCTATTTTAAATTTTACAGGTTGGCTAATTGAAAATTCAGGAGTATAGTGGTTTTGCCACTACTAACCAAAATCTCCACTACTTTTCTTCACTTACAATTAATTGTACCACTCCACTACAAAAAGTAGTGTAGTATATATCTACTATTATCTACCTTGGTGTAGTGGTCCCAACACTATCTAGGAATTCCTAATTATTTAAATCCGAATAAAATGATTCCTTTTACTATTTACTCATTATGGAAGTATGTTAGTTGAAGATTGTTGAAGAAGTTTGCCTATAGCCAAGTTTTGTACAATTTGTTGAGAAAAGTTGTTTGCTCAATGTGTAAAATCAATTGCATCTAGATGAACTTGAATCCTCTCAACTATTTTTTGATTCTCACGAAAACACACGAGGCAGACTAAAATTGTGGAGGAATCTGTAAAAAAATTATAAGATTCATTTAGTTAATTGTTGTCGTTTCATCTTTCACATTCAAGATGAAATCAACTTTAAAAGAAAAAACAAAGTTGTTTTTGGCAAGCCGAAAGAATGCGAATTTGCTCCCAGAAATTCTATCGTCATTGTATGAGGAGGAAAGTCGCTCAGAATTATTACAAACTGTTCGGTGTTTCAAAACTATTTTTAATGAACTTATTATAAGGGGAGATTTTAATCATGGAGATCAAGGTAAATCCTTTAATTGATTACACATTATGTACTTATTTACTAACTAGAATGAAATAATATTAGACTTGATTACATTATGATTTTTTGTTTGTATTTAAATATATAGCTGGCAGTCCAGATCATAAATATTCCTCGTGGCTTCGTGAACTGTATAGGGAAGCTATTGAAAAATTGACAAAGATCATGAGAACAGATGGGACTTCGAAATTGAGGGATATTGGGATTGAAACTCTTGTGGGGTTTGACTCACTAGAACATGAGCATCAAGATAAATTCCCAAAGATTAATCACGACTTGATTGTGGTAAAAACATTATTATATAGTTTTAAATTTTGTGCAAGTACCTGTGAATTATATAAATTAAGTATGAATGATTTAAAAGTAAATGTGTGTAACTATTTTCATTTGTTTCTGCATGATTTTACAGCTACTAATTGAAGCATTCCTAGAACCAGAGTCACATCTGATTGAAAATTCATCGACAATATTAGAGTTTTTAAAATCTTTCAAATTCCGTATAGAGTTTACGGAGAAGTTTAAGAAAATTGTTCAAGACAATAATTCTAAAGTTAAGGTAGATGAAGAATGGATGAAGAATGTATTGAAATTGATACGGACGATCGTGAAGGCGGAAACAGTGTATAATGCTGGTCCTTCAGAGTCTGTAGACCCAGATGAACGAAAGCAATTTAAAAAGGAATTTAGTAAACTATGGAATGAAATTATGAAATGGGAAAATAAGACTCCAGCTGTCGTACGACAAGTTGTGTCCATATTACCAGATCATATCATGGAGCATTTGGAGAAGCCTATGCACATGAGTGATTTTCTTCTTGAATCATTTAAAATCAGTAAGATTTTCAAAGACACATACTCAGTACTTTTTGGAATTAAAATATCCTTATTTAGTTACCTTGACCCATGATTTGAATTTTATGCAAGTTACTATACCATTTTCGTTTTTGTTTCAGGTGGACCTATTGGTGTATTATCATTACGAGGGATTTTTATCTTGATGATCAAATACAATTTGTTAGTACATAATTATGTTATATTATAACCTTAATGTAAATTTGAAATATCCTCATCATGTACAAAATATTAAAATGCAAATATTTTTGTTCCTCCACAGTGACGTGCCAGATTTCTACAACAAATTGTATTCGTTATTTCAACTGCCTGTGTTACAATCAAATTACAGGGCCAGATTTTTCCGCTACGCTGACAATTTCTTGGCTTCAACGTAAGTTTGAAAAAAACTCATTGTCTAATCTACAAGTGTTCCTTTAATGTATGTTATTTATTTAATTTTTTATTATGGTTTGTTTTATTTGAGTATTAATATTGTATACTCTTGTTTGACACAACAGGCATCTGCCAGAATATCTTGTTGCGGCTTTTGTCAAGAAATTATCCAGGATGAGCCTTCATGCTCCAGCACCAGTAATTCCCCTTATATGTAATTTTATCGTCAATCTCATGATCAAACATCCAGGACTTCAAATCCTTATTCACAATACAAATGCAAAGAAAACAAATGACTCAGAGTCGGATCCATTTGACAATAATGAACTGAATCCAAGTAAAACCAGAGCTATGGAAAGTTCCTTATGGGAAATGAAAACACTTCAAAATCATATTCTACCCAATGTGGCTCAATCAGCTTCTTTTATTGAGAAACCATTACCCAAAGTTGGTTTCGACATTGAAGAAACCCTGTCCATGGACTATGATGATGCAAGTGCATTTACAAATTTTCATTATTAGTAGAATTTATAATTAATACTACCATTTTTTTGTATTCCTTGTTTACATTGCAACATGTATTTTACATACTTACCTATATTTTGAATGATAATTGCTTTTTTTTATAGATGTTCGAGACGGAGGTAAATAAGAAAAAGAATATTGATCCTGTCGAGGCTAAATTCTTTGAGGAATTTGATTTTGAATTTTCGGATCGTCTGCAGACACTATCGGATTCTATACATGATCATTATCCTAAACGTCGTAAAATTTCATAATATTTGATTCTATTTCTGTTTCACTATTTTTGTTGGATTTTTACCTAATTCTATTTATCATTATTCAATATTATTGTCGTTACTTATGACTCATTATAACACTAATAGATTTTCAGTGTATTGTAAGTTCGTGTATATAGTATTAATTTGATAAAATTCAAGACACCAGCGACGTATATAACCAAGTTATGAAATAAATATTCTTTGAAAAAATGATACAGATATGCTGTGAGTTAAGGAGGAGATACATGACATTGAATTGCATTACGAGTCATGATCATCATACGTACAAGCAGTGGTGGGTGTGCACGTATAGCGTCTCATCTTCAAGCGTGAATTAATGCGAATTAAAAGCAGAGTGGAGCAACCTTTTCTTAAGAAATGTATGAGAGGGATCTTGACAAGTGCAGATAATTTTGAAGGGAATGATCTTTTCTGCATAATTATTCATATCATAGCTGGATAATACAGGCATAATAAATTGTGCCGCCTACTAATATATACTTTATATAGAAAGATGCAGAGAGGACGCACGTGTAAATTGTAACAGTATTAAACATATTTCATTACTATATTATGATAATTCATAATTCCTATGTAAAACGCACACAACTCATGAAAATATGTGAGAATAGATTGTTGTATCCTATGTCAAACGACTTGCCTTTACTATATATTTTGCCTCTTCCATTTGTGTACGTTGAAATGATTTCCTTGGAGTTGTTTTAACTGACTTCCTTGTGTGTATACATTAAAAAAAGGTATCGTAATATAATAATAAATAATAATAATGTAAAAAGTATATTTAAAAGTAGTTTTTTGTTGTCAATAATAGAAGATAGAAATCTCTCTCGCATTGACTCGACTCTTGATTAGTAGTAGTTATATAATAAAATAATATCCCTTTCCAATTTTGTCATTGTATATACTGTAGTTTGTAGTTTTGTAGCTTTATCCTGTATATTGTAGTCCTGACCATGGACAATTAGTTTTCACATATTGTTTCCTCAAGCTCAAGATTAACTCTACTAAACTTGAACTACCTCTTTATTCAAATGTACCTGCTAACTATTCCCTATGCACATATTATCTAAATAACAAATTCAACGTATACAAGGTGCATATTACTGCTTATATGTACATCGCATATTAATGACGGACACAATACCCACATTACTGCTATCCATACAGATAAAACTGGACAGTAAAGTAAAGTTAGATTTCAATCCCATTCAAAATATAATTTAATAAGTGTTGTGGTGCCGTGCCGGTCCCTTGCAGGAAAAGACATATACTTAATAACCAATTTCAGAAAAAGTACGTACATTGAATTCCATTTAAGATCGTAGATTATTATATGATCTAATGATCTCGCTGTCGCAATAATCGAAAGTCGTATATAATCTCACTTCTTGTTTTCATTTTCATTGTTGTTGAACATTGGACTTGTTCCTGGAATTTTATAGCTGGAAAACTATACTACCTACCTGAATCTCGTCCTTGTGTGAATGTGTGAAATATATATACGCTGTGGACTCACGACTTGCCCTCACTTTGTTTCCACGTAAATGAAGAATATTTTTTCAGGAAAATCCAGTTCGCTTTCATTATCTCCTGAGGCAATTCAAGTTTTTTTAACTTGAGAGTTTTGCAAGAGTTCCAGTTATGTTATGTAAAGTGAAGGTGAAAAAGGGTTTTTGGGTAAAAAAAATATACTTCGCAGGAGAGCAAGAGGTCTCACAACGCACATGGACACAGTGTAAGTAAATATATATATTCATCCCTATAGGCTGTGTGTACCAATAATGTGAAGATCAAAAAGTGATTCTCTATAAAATATATCGTCAAAGTCAAGCTATTGAGGAAGGTCAAAAGTGAACTGGAGTGTCTCGAGTTTTTGTTTTTACTGTGTGCGTGCACAAAAGTCCAGTTTCAAATCCTTGTGAGAAATTTCCTAAACCCGTGTGATTTACTGTGATTCATAATTATAGGTGAATTCTTCCGTTGTTTTTATACCTGTCGATTTTTATTTTCATTATTTATGTGTACATACATTATTTATATAGTTGTGCAAAATATCAAAATCAAAATGAATACTGAATGAATTTTATTCCCATTGATCCCTTTCAGAATTCTGTGATTCGACAGTGCGGAAATGTCGTCGGATGTTCAAATAAATGTGGAAGATAATGTAAAGACTGAAGGAAAAGTGACTCACAATCCGACTTTATTATTATTAGTTTCCCCAGAAAAGTACTATGAAAGCCTGATAAGGGATTCTCCATATATTTACGGGGATCATGGGATTCCACCCGGGGAGAGTAATAACGCGGACTGGATTGACTTACAATTGATTGCAGATGGCAAGGAATTTGTTCGTCGTAACTTTTTCTCTGTGATGTTTGCACATTTCATTTCCTTAATAATGATATTTACATTCAAGCCGGGTCGTTCCGTACTTCTCAAAACCGGGGAGTCTCACTCCAAGTCCCAAAGCCTGGTTCGATATATAAGTACAGTACTTCATATTCGATTGTGGTATGAGTCTGACATTATTGAGAAGACTGCTCGGGGATCCCAGGACGTGTACGCAGTTCGTCGAATGCATGCTGCAGCTGCTAAAAATTACATGGAGAAAGACATGCCAGACATAAAAGAGTTAACTCCAGACAAACGTCAATTACTTGAAGCACTGAGAATGGATTTGAAGGATACTATCGATGAAAGTCAAGCTCCACAAAAAATATTGACCGAGGATCCAATCGTGCCCATGTCTCAATTTGATATGGTCATCACACAATTCTGTTTCGTCGGGTTCATTGTTCTTCTTCCTCGTGCATTTGGGATCTTTAATACGAGAGGTTTGGATGGATTCGTTCATATGTGGGCCATTTTAGGACGAAGTCTGGGCATTTCGGATAATTTCAATCTGGCTCTTCATTACGATCAACAGCGTCGCCAACGTCTCCAAGTAGGAAATCAAAATCAAGTCAAGAACAGTAAAAATGTCAATGTCCATTTGAATGAGAAGGCTAAAATCGGAACTGGAAACGACGAGGAAAACGAAAACGGACCAGACCTTGAAGCATTCCGTAAAATATTCTATAATATTTTCCTACCTAATCTGAAGAATACGGATGCGACAGCCATGGTCATGTGGGAGAGTTTAGTGTACGGAAGTCAACATTACACTGCATTTCTCCGGCTAAAAAGTATCGTGTATTTCATGTTGATCCATGTGGCTTTCCTCAAGGAAGCCGAGCATGTGAGAGCATGTTTATCCTGGTGGGACAAATTTTGTCATCATATTTTGATATTGGCTCTGCACTCTTGGGCGAGGTCCGAAATCCTCTTGGCTTTCATGAATCGCTCCCTTCGAATTTCATTATGGATTTGTCAGAAACGATATTTACCTTCGTGGTCTCGTGCCGTCTCCACATCCACATCCACATCCACATCACCCTGCTCACATCATGGCAAAGCCTGTCATGAAAGTAATAATGAGAAAACTACACAGAGTAAAAGTGTGATCGTCAGTATGAACTGTTAAAACTTATTGACTTATTTAAATGTATCTTTATATACCTAAAACATTTTGGCAGACCTTTTGTTCTAGTTTACAGTCATTTGTACCGAATTTCCCTTAGTAATTTAATCCTTTTAGCATTTATTTACATACAGATATTTTCGAAAATATACTTCAGGCAAATAAACCCAAAAGTCATTTGTCTATCATTTGTCTATATGCATGTGTTCATTAATTTTCCGAATGTCTGCATTCTGCATTAGTTTTTACTTTTTACTACAATTTGATTAGCATTTTGTATTCCTTATCTTAAATGTGACTTGAGTAAATCTCAAGGGCACAGTTATCTTTCCATCATTGATTCTATATACTCTAAATGAGAGTCTCTAATACAATATAATTTGCACTATTAAACTGGCGAAGCGAGGCGTGAGAAAAAATGCAAAGGAAATGAGTTTTTGTTGACTCGTTTCGTGTCTTCGTGTGTGTATATTTATATTTATATATGCAAAAAAAAGACATGAGGAAAATGAAGAATCAAGAATCATAACAATCAACCAATGATTCTGCGTCCTCACAATGTGTTTTTTCTTGTTGTTTTCATTTTATCAGTTCTCAGAGTCTTCAGGATTTGCTATAGATTGGCGGTCATAATCATAATTGTGGTAAATGAATGCAGTGAGAAGTATGGGAATGAAATGTCGTATCAATGTATTAATTATTAAGGAATATGAGAAATTAATGATCCCCATATACTGAGAAATTAAAAAAAGCTTTGACCTTGTGGAGACAAATTATAGTAAAAAAATGTTTTTTTATGTTGAGTATACTTTGTAATTCTTTCCTTATACAAAGTTTTTTCAAATGTTGTAATGTATCGAGTACTTTTATAGTCGAAAAAAAGTCTACTGAGATTTTAATGTTTAAAAATTCTACCATGTGGTACAGTAAAGTGAATCTGCGAGTCTCGACACTTCCTCTCCATTCTTATCAGTTATCAAACATCCTATTGTTGTTCTTGTTCCCCCTTCCTTCTCTATATATATTTTTACGTTTGTTTGTGGTGGCTTGTACCATTTTTACTGTTAAAAAATAGTTGCAGATTATGATTAAATGGAAATTTAGTTGCATAGGTTCAAAAAAGTACGAGACAAAAGATGAAAACGAAAACCATTTGTTTTATTTATATTTAAGGTTTTGCATGTATAGAACTGCGGAATTGAGCATTTAATTTTTGTTGGTGGTTTTGGTATTTGTATTGGAGCACAGCTGTTGATTGTTGGTTGGCCAATAATTATTTATTTATAATTTAGTGAACAGTGTGTCTACAAAATGCAGATGATTCTACAGGTGAAAATGTTTTGTATACGTTTTTGTTTCCATGTGTTGTGGATTCTCTATACATGATGATGATGAGAAGGACATGCGATGTAGATAAATTATTATATATAATGTAGAATACTGATGATATTAAACTTGTATTTATGTCCATGTAAATACATTAGAGATATATACCTAAGGTAATGATTAAGGTGAGCATGGAAAATATAATATTGAAAGGAAAATTGTCTGACATTGACTTAAATGTTCTTTAAACTTTGAAAATGGTCATTAACGAATTTTATCTCTCATGTTCGATGTTCGACCCCTCACACACATGCAGATACACAGAGTTTATATGTAGATAATTCAATTCCATTATAAAAGTCTTCATATACTTAACAGCTCACAACCATCATTCATTGTACATTTTCATTTTCATTACATTTTCCAACAGGGAAAAAATAGAGGAAAGTGAAGAAGTCACGTTCATTTATATATATGTACAATGAACGAGTGATTATTGCAAAATAATTTCAACCTGCTTTCATACACGTTTTCAACAATATTTAAAAAATTCAATGGAACAAGCAACAACATATATAGAAGAAGAAAAAATCTAAAGGTGACCCCACAGTCCACACCACACTCTGCTCAATGCGCACATTTTATAAGAAAAACAAGGAAACATTCCCGGAATCATTGCTAGACGTTAATTTTAATGCAACGGCAATGACAATGACGAATACGCATTGCGTAAGAAAATAGATAAAAAATTAAGTTCAAATATTTTTACATTTACAAGTTCGTGATCTCGCTCGATGAAGCGAATGCATTCTGAATATTCTGATACATTTCATAGACGGTTGACAGTTTGTAGTAACATTTCAGGGAATATTTCTTAATTGAGCGATCTCTAATCTACTAATCTACAATCTAATGATAAATAGATAAATTGGAAAGGTTTGCTCACACAGCTTGGGAAAATGTATAGAAAACAACATGTGCTAATGAGTTGATTTATAATTTACCAATGTATGTACCATTATCAGAAGAAAATATATATTATGTAGGCCAATTAACCATTTGCTATATTTTTCTATCTTATTTATTCAAAATTCTTGACAAAAGGGCAGTTTGAGTTTGACAAACCTGACAATTGATAAGGACAAAGGACAACGCGAGCAGAACACACACAAATAAAAAAATGCTGATTCGTATCATCATCCACAGTTCACATTCCATTAATTCTCATCAAAATCCTTCACATGCACAAAAAAACTCAAAGCCCACAAAACCGAAAACCCAACTGTTTCCCTATTTGTAAATTTCCCATGCACACACACACACACAACGTCCCCGTTTCCCTTCAAACTTGTGAGCCTCTCAAAACTCTCAAACTCTATCCATAAAACGGATAAAAAACTATCCATTTCCCATTTAGCCATGAACACATTTCTATGTATATCTTAGATATATAAATTCATACCTTCAACTTCACGACACATTTCCTTCCGAATTCCGAATTCCGAATTCCAAATACATACATATTCTGAATACTCCCCATTTCCCAAAACCAAACGGGCATTTATCATTCATCCTGTTACCCGTCCCCGACTAAAAACCAAAACCACACACATATATATACAAAGCTCGTGGTTACTCGGAGTATTTTGAGTATTTAGCATTTAACCTTGAGGCTCGAGTTCAATCCAATCCAATACAAAATACAAATACTCGAGCTAGATACTCGATTTGAACTGTCTCTTTCTCTCTCTCTCTCTCACTCTCTCATTCTCATACTCATAATATCATGTACACACGACTACATATTCTCCAGGCTATGATAGTTTAATGAGCGATATATACTCAAATACTCAAGAACTGAATACCAAATGTTTTTCCTGTTTGTCTTTTGTATATATATGCATATACTGTACATACATGTCTGAGACCTCAAATTTCAAATTCACTTGGCCATGGCTAAAAGTTAATGCTAAAAGGTAAAAGCTCCTATGTTTTTTTTACTATACACACATACCCTTTTTACCTTTTGCTTTGTCCCTAAATATTGAAACAATGTCAAAAACTGGAAATATTCATAACGCGTGTGTATCCTTGTCCACATTCGTCAAGTATATACAATGGAAGTATACATACGAGTCAGAGAGCTGGAATCGAATAGGTCGATTTTGCGAATTGCGAATTGCGAATTGAGAATCGCGAACAGTGAATACATATACATATATATATATAGCAATTTACAAATTGCTATATACTTTTCCTATATACTAATTCATATATATATTAAAATATATACACCAATATATTTTTCTTTGTCTCAAAACTCTCGTTCTCTCTCTTTGAACTGAGAGCGACGGAGCTGCTCATCTCATCGGACTCTTCCAGCTTGGAATTTTCACGCTGGATTTTCCATAATTCTCATCGTCAGTACCTATACATACACAACTTAACTCTCTCTGGGAGGGATTTTACTAATTGGATTATAAAAACATAATCAGTATTTTTGATACATATAGTATTGAGAGCAGTAGAGCAAAAATAAAATCCACATTACTCAAATAAGATACCTTATAAAATTTCGTATGTGGACAGAGAATCCAAGACTCGTTATCATAAAACATCATTTATTTACCTGCGGGGAATATGGGAATTCGAGTGTTTCATTTTCATTTTGAAAGCTTATTCCCCCGACCCGACATATACATAAGAAATTATAATATAATATACACAAAGTTGTTTTCGTACTATAATTTATTTGGTAAATAAATTGGCTTGAATCTCAAAATTCAAATTCACCCGAGACCAAAAACCAAAAAAACCAAAAAACCAAAATAAAATAAAAAATAACTTTTGGGAGATTTACGTCACGTCCTTTGAATACTGTGATATTACATAATAAAATTAATTTATACAATAACGACTTTCGACTTGTGTGTGTGTGTCCATATCCATATGATATTCCGTGTGCTGATGAACATATTTAGCTATTATGGTGCTGGGTTGAAGTTGAACGAGAGTCAAGTTGAAGTGGGGAAAGTGGGACGAAAATCCAAAGAACAACAAAAGAGAGAGAGAGAGAGAGAAACGACCGCACACACATTCTGTTTCTATGTGAGGCTCGGATTCTAAGAGCCAAAAGGCAAACCAGCAGTAAAAAAACAACAAAAAGGAAACACAACCTCGGAGTCAACCTCAACTCACTCCATATAATACAAAATTATTATGTAAATCTGTTTTAATTTTCTTTTTTATTCTTCTCGGTGTTTTCCTGTATTCAGCATTTGTATTTGTTATTTGTTATTTGCATTTGGTATTTAGTATTTAGCTATATATATATAATTCATATTAACGCATGTTCGTTAGTTCATGAGTATGAGTAGAGTTGGAAATTTTGCAGTTCACATTTCACAGTCTCGACAATGGGAAATTGGAAATTCGCATATTCTACTTGATCTTTTACATGGACTCTCCGCTCAGTGAGAGTGAGAATGAGACGAATTCGTATTTTATTATGTAATCCAGGGAATTAATCTGTATTTCGTATTCCACATCATTTACATTTACATTTTATATTTACACTGCATGTATTCCAACTATAGTCGTTCGTACACTGTAGTTTTTTTGTATGGCCGCTCTTACGTAATAGTTCTTAGTAATACTCAATGTACATAAATGGGCATATTTTGCATATATGTATTTTGATAACTTTTGTGACCTCACCTCACAGGATTCAGAATTTTCTGGAGTTTTCCTGCATTGATACTGTGTGTATAGTTGTGTAGGGTGTAGGTATAGTTTATATGTAGTTTTTGTACCTATACTCCAAGCCAAAAAATAAAATCCAAACGTGTTTTATTGCTCGTTTTATTTTTTGTTGAGTAGTTGTTTTATGCAGGATCGATTTAGATTTTGAATTTAGAATTTCAGGCATTAAAGCACTGCAGGATATTAATAATAGCAATCATTTTACTACTGTATAAAATTACGTAAGCTATATACATATGCAATGTACACACAAAATTTTTACGTCTGGTCACAGTATAATTGGGGATTTATTATATTGAGTATAAATATATATACGTGTGTGTATATATGTAGAGATTTTCTCACCTCGTCCATAGACATAAAGTATAGGCTTTCATTGAAATAATCTAAAATCCACTGTGAATTTTTATGTCATGTCTGCATTTTACCCATTCTCAAATTCCCAATGTTAAAGTTGATCTTTGATCCATGTGGTCGAAGGCTTGAATGAAAAAAATGCCCAAAAGGTATACGCTGTGGACTGTGGAGTAATACTAAACGAGAAGTATATACAATTCACCACCGTTTAAACGTCTGACAACTAAAATGACAACATGTAGTCAGTGACCAGTGACTACTATCGTCACTGTGGAACAGTATAGTGTATATAGTAAAATCATATCATAATTGATAATACATGTAATGACGGAGGAATTAAAAAAAAGAGTGACGATATGACGACAAAAAGTGACAGTCGACTCGGTCGAGATCAAGTTGCGAAGAAAAAAAACAAGGATTTTCAGCCAATGTTCAATTAGATTTTTTCCGTGTGCGCTTAATGAAACTTCAGAAACTTGCATTGTTTAATAAGGGATTGCATGTGCACGTACACAGATAGTTTGTATACAAGAATGAAGATAATATATGCATATAAAAACGAGATAAAGTTCGCATCATATATGAAAATTGAACAATTGCAATAAGTATGTATACTGGATTGATATTATGATATTTGAAATTAGAATTTTACAAGTCCAACGTTCTGTTTTTCTCCCTTTCTGTGTTGTTTTGTATTTTGCTTTTTGCTTTTAGTTTTAGTCCTACACAGTGAATTAGAAGTTGGAAATTATATAAAGAAGAGTATATAGAAGCTGAGTGGTTTTGGTCCCTATAGAAAACAAAAAAACACAGAGAGTAGAGACGAGAGGACATGAGAGAGTAACAACTTTAATGATTAACTACAATATAAATGTGCTTGATTGCCTGCGTGGAAACAACTCACGGCTATATAATATGAAAAATATATAATAATATATGATACAATATAATATATATAGGTACACGATTAACTATGTATGTAATGTACAGATA
Source organism: Gisinianus flammeolus (assembly GCA_034699125.1). Taxonomy (NCBI): domain Eukaryota; kingdom Metazoa; phylum Arthropoda; class Collembola; order Symphypleona; family Katiannidae; genus Gisinianus; species Gisinianus flammeolus. The sequence goes on along the minus strand of JAIUND010002192.1, from coordinate 8,747 downwards.
TACGACTCGACAAAGACGGCGAGGACTCAGAGAACTCAGAAATAAGTTACTTCAAATAACACACATATACACGTATAAACAAAATATACATACATAAACCTTCACTAGTAGTATATCTTCATAGTTTTCATATACATACTTTTAATAATTTCATGTACATTTTCGTGGACATGGCACACATTACATTACCTCTACCTACATAAGTATTACTACAAAATCCATTCCATTACTATACCACTACTACTCTCATTGTCTCACCATGTATTCGTATTCGCAATTCACATTCGCAACATCGCCAATTCCTATTGCTATTGCTATTGCACACACATTCATTTTATACATTCACTATTTACTACTTGAGCTTTGCAAAACTTGCCTTGTTGGTCCACTCACTCACTCACTCATTCAATCACACACACACACAATCAGTCAAATAATAAAACTCACTCAGTCAACTTTGTTTTTGTTCCTTCTTCTCGTTTGTCCGTGTGTTGTGGTGGTGGTGTGTGTAACATTTTGACTGAATACTGAATAATATAATATCGTGTAGCTTTTCCTTTTACAAGCAGCACACACTGAAGAGAGAGAATTGAGAACATCAACTTTTGACTTTTGACATCAAATCTCAAATTCAAATCTGTCCAAGTGAAGAGATTGTTTTTGATAATATTATTAAAATATTAATAAGGTTGACTTATTAAATTGTGATTAGTGATTACTATACCCTATAATTAAAACATTGTTATTATCATTGTATTATACAGGAGTTCTAAGGCGAGTGTTCAGTGTGTGATCCATCTATTTCAACATCATCAAGATGATTCAAAGAGTGTATCGAATGGATAATGCTATAAATACTCAGTGTCAAATAAAACTGATCGTGAGGAATTCAAAATGCGGACTTTAAATGTATTTAAATTGGCGAGAAATGCCGACTATAATGTAGGATCACCTGATGGAAATATCCATAGGAAATCAGGAGGATCCCTTCGAAATCCCATGTGTCGAACACATAACAGCACAATTAAAAAGAAAAAGAGTAATTCCCTGGACAGTAATTGTCCAAGTCACTCCACATACATTCAAATAGATCCAGACTCGGATTTCAGTTTCTCCTCCATCATGGTGGACAGGCAAAATAAGGCAAGTGTGAATGGTGCTGCTGCGAGTTCCAGTGCTGCTATTGTCAAGGATGTTCAAATTAATGTAAATGGTGGTGACGACGGTGGTCCAGAGATCCAGAATGTCAATGGGAATGGACACGGGTTGAATGGTCGTCACAATATGAATGGAAACGGGAACGGAATTCATTCTTTAGATGTTGAGCCGGCAACGTACACTAGACTAATAAATGAAGCGCCATTCTTGACCACAGCCAGAGAGCCCCCATTGGATCTGGACAGTATGAATGAGGATCCGGGTCAAATGTTAAATGAGAAAGATAAAGAAGTTGGAGGAGGAGATGAGACGGATGGTGTTCATCTTCAAATTGGAGCCAAGAGTAATAATATGAGTCGAAGCTCGAGTACAGAAATCCGAAAGACAGAATCCAGGATATCAATGGCCACATCTACAAAATCTACAACTCCATCATTTGACCTCGAACTGGACTGGGTGGACCCGAATCTGATTAAAGAAGGCCGAGCATTTGTTCGAAAGAATTTCCTCAGTGTCATGTTTGCTCATTTCATTGGTATTGCATTTCTTCTCACAGTCCGACCCATTGCAGCCATTCTCTTGAGAAATGGGAAATTTCATAAACCCGCAAAAAGACATAATTGGCACATGTATTTACTTCTCTTTCGGCGACTGAAGAGTTGGTAAGTCATATACTGCAGACAATTTATACATAATTTATACATCGCTTAAACTGAACTGAATACACTAATTGTAAGGACAATTAGTTGATGAATTGTGACAGAAGAGAATACTACTTTATAATAGTTTGATTGAAATTAAAATAAACTTTTAATTATGTAATATAGGTACGAGAAAGGAGACTTGATCGATGTAGCGGATCCTATCACATCAGACATTCTTCAAATGAGAAAGGCCATTTGTAGTGCTGGGGTGAGTCAACTGACACGAGTGTTTTTCACAGACAGAACAGAGTATAGAAGGACTTCATATAACACATTTCTTTTGTTTTTAATAGAAAAATTTCAAGAGGAATATCCCACCACCTGCTCAGGATCTCATGTTGAATGAGGATGAGGAGAATCTGACTAAAGCCACAAAAGAAGACTTGAGTACTTTGAAAGAAATCAAAGTGGAGACTAAAAATATTGCAAAAATATTTGCTACGGTCAATCCAGATGTACCGTGGTCTCAGTATGACCTGTCCATTACAATGTTTGCCTTCTTTGGTTTTGTTGATTTATTCCCTCATATTTTTGGGATCTATCCAAGTGCTCGGGAAATGAAAGCCTTCCGACATTTGTGGGCTACTTATGGACAACTACTCGGTTTGGAGCACAGATTTAATTTGTGCAAGGAAGAAAACTATAATGAAGAGACCAACAAGAAGATTTTGTCACATGTTTTTTTGTTCAGTTTCAAAATCTCGGATAACGGATCGTTTAGAATGATGCAGCTCATGTCTGACGGTTGCAAATGGTTTACCATTTTCCTCACAAGAATCAAAATCATTCTTCTCTTCATGATCCGGGATGTTGCTCATTTACAAAGTACAAATTTCCAAGATGTCATTTCTTGGTATGATAAAATAGAGTATGTTTCGTATTTGTTCTGGTCTCGATTTCTCGTCCGAATCTTCTTTTTGAGGATGCTTGCAAATGTACTATGTCGGATCGTTCTCTGCTCTGCTTATGGATTACTGCTCGCTCAAATTCAATGGCGAACTTGGAGAATGAAAAGAAAAACTCCACAATTCGTTGTGTATCCCAGCAGCGTGAGCTTGAGTATGCAGAATACTGTCAATCAGCCTAAAATCTAAAACTACTTATATTTTTGTATCATTATCGTATTGTCATTATTGTATCTATGTCATTGTGTACGTAAATATTGTAGATTAGTATATATACATATATATGTTATTTATATTTGATTATTTGCATGTCATACACATTCTAATGTACCTATACTTAAAACGTACTTTCAACTACAGTATGTACCTGTATTATTGTGCTCAAATATTTTAGTAGGTAATATTTATTTATATCATGCTGAAAAAATAACTATATTTTATTTTGTTTTATACAATAAGTACCTATACAAGTATGTATACACTTACTATTCCTTGCATAAATATTGTACTGCAGAAACTGTCAATCTAATAGAATCTTTATAATAGAATAATGATCTTGCACTGCTACAATGCTAAGTAGCAGCGTGTTGAACCTACAATTAACTATCAACTCAAATGTGAAAATGAAAATGTTAACTATATATAATTATAAATACTAAAGTACTGAACGTAAAAATATGTACCTTACTTGATGTTGTTCTAAAGAGTATGGAAAATGAAAGTAAAAACTCTGAATGTGATTTTGTCATGAAACACAAAAAAAACTCAAATAATAATAATAATCCAAACAAAAAGCACTCAGTCGTGAATAAATGATGCAAAGAGTAATAATAAAAGGCAAAAGGATTTTTAAAAACAATTATTTCAGTCTGTCTGAAGTTTCGTCTCGTCTATTGTTTTGCATGTGTAATGAAAAAATTATTATGGCTACGACCTATAATCCTACATTTAATGAACACACGACGTATACTTAATGTAAATATTTATTATACCTTTCATTCAAATATAGGTATAATTATTTATTTTGCAAATCGCAAGTTTACAAGAAACTTTACAACTCCATATTTACAAGCAATATCATCACAAGAACAATATTACTTGCAAATTAATTATCAACCTTTTTTTGAATTTTAACTAACAAAATATAAAGCTACAGATAGTATTGTTTTATACCTTGTTGTACAAAGTATAGAAGGTAAGTATAATAACTGATTAATTAATAACGACAAGCTAAGGAAGTTTGAACGTTGAGTTGGAAGAAGTAAAGTGAAGTAAACTAAATTATAAAATTAAATTACAAAAATACGTACCTTTGTAATTATAAAATTATTTGTTATATGAGTAGATTTGTTTCAAAACTATACTTTTAATTGTTCATCGAGTTCATCATCAGGATTCGCATTGAGAACTTCATGGATCAATTCTTCCTCTTCATTTGATGGTGTGTAGCCCAGAGCCTTATCAACTCCAGCTAAAACTTTTCGTACACTTTCCTTGTCTAGGATATTCAAAGGAATAAAGGATACTAAACCAAAACTTTCAACAATTGATGCAATCCCTTCATTTAATTTTTGGTATTTTGAAGTAAATTGATCAGAGTCGAGTAAATCAGTCAATTGAGTCAAGTCCAAGACGTCCGTGTAGAATTCCACATTAAATGCCAGCTTCGTTTGATATTTTTGGATCAAGTCTATTTTTGAAAGAACATTAATTTGTGGCATAGCTATATGCAACATGGTTGAAAGAGAAGTGAGAAGACCCGCCACAAATTTCCCTATTATAAAAAACATAATAAAGAAACACCAAATATTAAATGATGAACAATTTAATCTCTTTATAAACAGTATGATTGAATAGTCTACACATTTACTTATCCTTACGTACCAGGTTCAATGCAGTGATGGGAATCCATTAAATTAACAGCACAAATTCGTATATTGTTCGTTTCTAATTTTGCCAACACATTCTTAACAGCCTCTGTGTGAGTGTACAGTTCAACCTAGTAGTATTTAGAATAGAAATGGCTTAAATAATTATACCTTATGAGACTTATGAGTCATAAAAGATATGACTTAGAAGGTCATTTAAACTAAAACTATATATGATCTGACTGAATCGCACATACCTGACCAGGGAAATCAAAAATGACAAATTGTTTCGAGCCCAGTTGTTTCAAAAACGTCCATAACCAATCAAAATTTTTATCAAGGAATTCCATAGCATACATGAGTCCTCCATTCGGTCCTAGAGACAATTCTTCCATAACTTCTTCAACTCTAACTAATTCTGTGATACAAAGAGCAGCCTCATAGGGAAGTTGGTCGTTAGCTGGATCCAAATTGATAATATGAACTTTTCTTCCAATTTTCCTCATAAAATTTGCCATGTGTAGACAGTATGTGGATTTTCCACTACCCGGAGGGCCGATGACAGCATGTGCCAATATTGGTGGCATGTTGAATATTATGTATATATATATTATTATATTTATAATTTATATAAGTTAAGTCAATCTTTCTTGACTCTGATATGTGATAATAATACTTCAACTGGAATTCTATAATCTATTCACTTTGTACTAGCTAATTTAACTAGGATATCCCGTATTCCAAATAAATTATCCCGTTCAAAATTGGTTATGGCAAGAGAGAATAACATGGGTTTAGCCACAGGAATAGCAGCAGCAAAAATCCTAGCTGCCAAATGAATTTCTTCTTTATCCACACCGAATAGAGTTTTAATTTCGTATGTATTTGAGGATGGGTCAAAGTGATCAAAATCTGGTTTATCTTGAGTAACTTGAAGAAATGTCCCAGGTCGGCCTTCAAATTGTGAAACTATTATCAAAATTTGATTAGAAAAATCTTGAATGATAATATGAGTACGAACGGAATTCACTTTATCCACTATTGTTTTTGACTCTACTGGAAATGAGGCTTGACTGTTAAGTAGAGAATTCATTTTCTAAACAATGTTTACATTGATGAAACAATCCGATAAATATATTTGAGACAAAAAATACAATTAAATGTTGAAAAAAATAGTCTTCTGTGCCTCGTCCGCTTTCTTATTGCGATCCAATCGAGATTCTCCGACTAAAACGAAAATCTAAAAATCACACAAAATATTAGGTATAAATAACTATAAAATTTAATTATCCTTAGAAAATACTTCAATTGTTGCTTTAACTAACTAACTAACTAACTCGATTATTAATACCTTGAATGAATATGGAATATGGAATACCAGCAATTTTCTTCGACAAATTCACAATTTCTGACAAAGTCTCAAATCCAGCATGAATTGAGGAAATTAAAAAATAGCAGGACTGTGTAAAGGACGTCTAGAAGTCCCATTTTGTACGCATCCAAGCTAAAAAAGCGAGTAAATAAACTTACAGAGTAGATATATACCACAATAGTCATTGTGACGTTGTTAAATACAGACCGAGCGAGATTTTAAGCGTTCATTTAACTATACCATTAATTATACATAATGACCATCTCATTAATTATGTATAAAAATTCTAAAATCAATTCTGTTATCGTAAAACGGTTTTATAATTTTTTTTTATATACACCTATACATATACCGAAATTGTAGTTTGACTAGTTTTCTCTGTCAAAATCAAAACAAAACAATTTATATGTACTTAGTTTTCTATACATGTAGTAGTTAGTTGATTTGCCGTGTCCAGTTGACAAGTTGTCAGGTCAGGTACATCATGGCCATGACCATCATAACGCAAATAAAAAACAGAATCTTTTCATTTCTCATTGTCCGTTGTCGTGGTCGTTGTCGTTGTCCGTATATTCATTCACACACTTGCTTCTTTTTTCTTACTGTTTCTCTCTCTCAAAGATTGAAGATGTTTTTCCACATGCTCTATAGTCCTAGTCTAAGTCAAGACAATTACTCTTCACTCTTTTTGCTATATACTAACAATAAGAAGAAAAATGAGAAAAAATGAGAAAAAATTATCTAGAGGTGATCTTTTTTACATAACCAAACCATACTACAGATTGAAAAAATATGGCAATGGCATGTTCAATGTACCTACAATTACTTACAATTTACAATGTATTCACACATCGTATAGTAAAATTTACATAAACATATATAGGTATGTATTGTCTGAATCTCTTATGTATGTAACGCTGAAGTTGAAGTTGAGGCTGAAACTCGTCTCAATACTGCAATTAGAATGTGTCTGTCTAAAATGCTCTTTGGTTTTGGTAATTTGAACTATACAGTTGTTTCATCGTTATGAGTTCTGAGGACTCCTTTCTGTTTGTGTGTGTGTGTGGACTTTGAACGGAGAATTTTATAAAGAAGAAAGACTTGTTTACATGTACTATATTTATTATATATATTTATATATACATACAACATAATACACGTTGCTTTTTTTGTATGTACATACCTATGATATGTATGTATGAAAAATATATTATATCAAAAATGTATCCATAAGACTAGAATTAAAATTCCATTGAACCGTCAGGGTTTCTCTACCTTACCCCATTGTACATAGGTATGTATGTACATACGCTGTTAGACATATGGGTATAATTTGGTCCTAATCCCCGTGTATGTGTGTATGTAAGTCTCCCTCCTCGACTAACAATGTATATGATGGCAGTATAGCTCTCGTGTACCCAACTATGTATGTACATACACAAGGCCAATGAGCCAAGAATAAAAGATACGGAAAAATGTGTACTGTATATCCCAAAAATTTTCATTTTTTTCTCTCTTTTGTGAATGCGAAGAAAATGCGTTTGACCAAAATATACGATTAGTGTAGTTTCATCGTTGTTAGTGCATAGTGTGTGTAGTGGGTAGCTTCTTCATTTCCGAGTTTATATCGACAGAAAAGAAAGTCATTTCCAGTTTGTGTTTACATATGTATCTTCATTCAAAATCCATTCATACACATATATAAATATATCGTATATTATTATATTCCTATCGTGAGAAAATATCTGCAAAGTACAAAAAGTGGGAATTTCTTGTTGACACACAAAACATATTTACTATTTACACTATACACAAATTGGAGCAACCGGAAATCAAAAAAATTAACACTAGAGAAGATCTGTGAGAATAAATCATCATCGAAAATCAAAAGCTATATAAAGTGAGTTTATCTTCTATTAACTATTGACATTTCATATACATAAAACTATATACAGTGTATTGATTTGTAGATGTACATATGTTTGCCTTTAACGCATTTTACACAGATTGCAAAGACACACATTTGTTGATTTCTAATGAGGATTTCATAGGAATTATCTTTCAAGATATGGCATTCATCTGCGTTGAGTTCTTAGTAATTTGTAATTAGAACTTGAAGGAATTTTAGTAATTAGTGCATGTAGCAGGATGTCATTTAATTTCTTCAAATATTATGTAAGTAAAGACTTGCACTAATTGTTATAATTGTTGTAAATGTTGTAATTGTATATGATTTAACTATTTTCCATCTTGCCCCGACCTCTCTTAATAGTTAACTATATAGTAACTTGAAGAAAACATGTTTTTGTACGTTTTACCTAAATAATATAGAAAATTTTGATGATAAAAGATTCTCATACAGATTCTTCATCGACTTTGTTTATTTATTTGTTTATACATTTCATTTTGTTTTGTCATTGTGGATTTCTGGATTTCTGAATCTGGATGACCATGATGATGTCAAATGTCAAGTAACTTGACTCAAGTTTGGTGTACAAATGAGTGAAATCATCATTACATATAATTATTATTTGGGTATATTGTTGCGTGAGATGGGATTGTTAAGCTTTTTCTGACTTTTGCATGTCGTACCGGAGTCAGCAACACAAATTATCTGTATATACCGTATATGCTATAATAGAGCCGCTCCTTTTTATAGAACGGCATATACTATAGAACCGCAGAGGCTGTATAAAAGTTTTGAATTACAACCTCACCTCACTTTCAATGGTCCTCTCAT
>JAIUND010002191.1:0-24861 GCA_034699125.1 Gisinianus flammeolus | reverse complement strand
AAGTTCTCGTGTGAAATTTATTCGAAAAAAAAAACAACTCGAGAGGAATCCCCAGAAATTCCAAATAAAAAATCTCTAATTTTAGTAATCTCACCTTCCAAAGTTTGAGAATCTCCGAGACATTACATAAAACTTCATACCAAGTCCCGAATACATGCCAAAAAAGTGGGACTTCGAATGGAATGGCCGCAAAGATATCCACATAGAATCCAAAATCATATTTCTTCACACGGAGTCCATCCTTGAATTTGTAATGGATCCCAGAGACGGGACAGGCCGTCGTGATCTCCACGAACACATCCACAATCAACGTGATGAACACGAATATCCGAGCATACTTCATGATGTAGTCCGAATAGTACGCAATCTCACTCGTCCCATTGAACGCAAACGAGAATGGACCAAGGAAAGTGACAATGAGGACCACGCCCATCACATATAAATGCCACCAATGGACCCATCCATGTGAGGAAATCAACGTGGGTGGGATGACGCAGGATTTGTACACGGCCGTCGTGTCCTTTAAAATACATATATATACATTCAAAACATTCAAAATTCAAATCAACAAATCCTTCAGCATTTTTTGTACTTAATGTTCAAGTGGGACGCCGCTCATTGAATTTCATTTCCCACAATTTGACAACATTCTTCATTTTTTTATGTAAGTATATGTAAGTACCTTTGAAAATGGTACAAATTTGGGGAGGCAGGGCATGTCCACAATGATGGCCGCTTCCGTGTCATCAACAATGTCCTCATGGACGGGACGATTACAGCCATATGACCATCTCAAATCCGTTGGATAGTCCGCATATGGTTTCAAACTGAGTAGCTCGATCTTCTGACGGAATTGAACCCAGGTGATGGGTGGAGTCCCGATTTCCTCATAGAATAGTCGGAGCTCCTGCATTCTTTCCTATAATATCACCACCACACACACAAAAAAAACAACTATCAACCATTGAGAGATTCACATTAAAAAATTGGCGGGGAATGCCAATGTTGAATGTTGAATTTTTGATGGTAATCGATTGTCGTTCGGCCTCACTTGAATGCGAGATCGCATGAAGTTGAGGATGTAAATATGATCGTTGAATACATCCATGAGTTTCTCCTTGCTCAGCCGAAGGAGTTGACAGCATGTTTTGGTCTCCACATTCACCGAGTAAGGGAAAGAGAAGAAGAGGGAGGATTCTCCAAAGACACAACCCGCCCTCAGGATGGCCGTATCCAAATTATCCCAATGCCTGGCCTTCACCAGACACTCCCCTTGAATGATGTAGTACATGGTCATGGCGTAGCCTCCCTGTTGACAAATGATCATATCCGGATTGTAGAGGACCACCTCCACCACTTTACTCACCGCCCTCAAGAAAGCCTCCTCCTGACCTCGAAAGAGAATGGCCTTGTGGAACATCTCCGTACAGATGTCAAACCAAATGTCCTCGTACATGGATGTGGGAAGATAATTAATCAATTCCACTTGGAACACTCCTTCCCGGAAATTCCAGAGACAGTCGTAGTACTCATTCACTTTCGATGCAAAGAGAGCGGAGGAGCCCAGTCGTTTCTGTTATATATAAATATAGATATTATATACAAGAAATTTGGACCCCAAATTAAAACTATATGCCTCATTTTCATTAAATTTCATCTATAGATATGTATTTTTTTCTAAACAAAAGATATTGTATACATTTTGGTGTGGGGAAAATATATATCGTCTGTTAAGTTCACAAAGGAACTATAACGATTTTCCTTTATTTGGGGAAATTCGACGACTGCGTCCATCTTTGTGGGGAAAATTCTGAAGAAATTCAGGGTGACAGAAAAGGTCATGGCAGACAATAATGTCTCAGGACCCACAGCCCCATCTCCAGCCGTCTGACCTTTGGAGCAGGTCAACGAAATTAAGGAAAATAATTATAGTTCCTTTGTGAACTTAACAGACGATATACGTATATTTATTTCTTATTACAAGGAGTCTTTGAATGGACTCGACACGATAGAATAAATCAAATCGAGCACCATCTCGCTCCAATTGAAAACTCGTCACGTTACTCGAAAAAACTCCCGCCATCCCAATCGCACCAATCAACATGATCAAAATGGCCATGAGCATTTCCCCTTCGTTTCGAGGAGCAATGTCACCATATCTTATACCAGCAAAAAAATATCCAAAATCAAACTAAATCTCTTCAATGCCAAATAAAAAAGCGTGGGGGGGGGGGGGGAATTGTTTAAATTCAAATTATTTGATTGGATTATATACCCACCCGACGGTCGTCACCAAACTTGTGGAATAGCCCAAAGTCATAATGTAGTGATTGCTTGGGGAGGGGACGAAACCAGGTTTGAATTTATTCGCTGCCTCAAGCCAAGTCCCTATTTGACATTCCTGACGTCGAGAGAGCATGTGATCGATCGGGTCCTTTCAGGTCAACCAAAATCAAGTTCAAAAATTTGTTTTTTTTTTACTGGAAAATTGCGACAAAATGATTACAAATTTTATGGGGGAAACTCACAGTGAAACTGAAAATGTAGAAAATACAGGCGACGAACTGGATGAAACCCAAATAGAAAGTGAAAAACTTGAGGAGGAACACAAATAATTCACTCAGTTTCCGCTCGCTATCCAGCAAACCTTCAAAAAAAGTCGTGGAAAATCATACAAAATCGTGGGAAATCATAGAGAATCCTGACAAAAATGGAGAAATATGAATGGCTGGGGGGGAAAGAATTAATTGAAGATGAAAAAACTGACTGTAGAAAGTGAACATGCGGAAGATTTTGAGGAATTTGTTCATGCGAGTAAAATCCAGATTATTGAGGGAAGAGATGCTATTACTTTTAGTCGTGAGGACCAAATAGAGGATATCAAAAGGGGCGAGCGTAATGAGCTCCATTAAATACCATCCAAGAGACAATGGGATGAGATAGAAAATACAGGGGCATTTCGTCCAATGTCGCCACACTTCAATCCCCAAACGAACGAGTAAATCCACGAGGAAAACAATGTCAAAAGTATAGACCATGTAGTAGACATCCTTGCTCTCATACGAGAAGAATGCTTCATACGTCACAATGAAGAAGAAAAGGTAGGCAAAGATACTGAGGATTGTCTCAATGAACGTGGAGACGGTGGAGGATCCAAAAAATACGAGGAACCATGGGATTTGAATTTTATACGCCAATTTCCCACGCACTTGAAGCTTTCGACCTCGACCACGTGATTTATTATCCCCTTTGCTATTACTCCCTTGAGATTTGGTATCTGCGCCTCCTCCATCTTCTTTTGTTCCTCGCCTCCCCAAATTTTTACCACCAGCTCCTACGTCGTCACCCCCGGCTGCTGCTGCGGTTGCTGTTCCTGCTGAAGTGCTGGGGTCAGCTTTTGTATTTGTTTTGGGAGTTCTAGGCGGTTTTGGAGGAGTTGTCGCGGGTTTCGGTGTGCTCATTTAGGAAATCAATGGTCCACACAGTTCTTGCAAAGCTCTCTCAACGAAATTCACGGTGGACTCTTTCAAATCCCAAAGCGCATGCGAATTTTGCGCCACATCATATTTTAATTTTATACACCGAATTTCCTCAGAAAAAAAGAGCAAAACAAAGAAATACTGTCCACACAATATGTTGGTGCGGGTGTCAAATTTAATTCATTCCCTGTTATATATATTCCCTGGATATAGGGCCTTGATATATATATATACTCTAAGAGTATAAAAGAGGCAAAAGGAATTGTTTTTGTTTCCTTTTGGAAATTTGCCGTAAACTTCCATGTCAACAAAAGGAATTCAAAAAATTCAATGTGCCCCACTGAAATATGTTTTCTTGTTATTGTTTTATTGTTTGTGGAGTAATAAAAAAAAATATGTGCAAGGTTTTATAAGTAAGTATTTCAAGCATGTACCGCAATTTATTACGTATACGTATAGTATGCAACTTTTGATATAACTCTAAGCTCCTCACGTGTAATAAATATATACAGGTATATATATTATAAAAAAATCTCATTGCACAAAATGTGTCTCATCGTTTTCTCCCTTTACTTTTACTTTTCCCCTTGTCCTTCTCCCTCCCACCTCTCCCCCCCTTCTTTTTCTTCCCAGTTAAGTTCGTTTGACCAGCTCTCCGAGCTTTCTGAAGAGGTGTCTTATTAAACCATTTGTTCCATGTTTTGTCTAGTTCCAAAAATACCGGATCCTGTTGACTCAATTCTTTCAAAATATCATCCATTTTAATAGTTTTTTTTTTGGATTTGTCTTTGTCTTTTTCAGCAGTCGGAGGGGAAGTTGTGGTTGTGGTTGGCGTTGACGTTGCTACTGTTACTACTGCTATTGCCTTTCCATCTTTAACATCCACCTTTTTAATATTTTTATCCATCTTATCTTTAGAGTCCCCAGCAGCTCCAGCTCCAGCATGAGTATGAGTCGAGTCTCCAATTCCCGTTTGAGTGGCCACCTCCACACTGGGTTTCTTTCCTTTACTATCCCCATAGTATTTCTTTGCAATTCTAGTGACAACTTTTTTGATGGCCCCAAGTGTCCAGGATTCCGATAGTTTTGCGAGCAGGGAAAAATTAATGTCTGGACTCAAATCCTCTGCATACTCAATTAGTAGGGAACGCCACCAATTGAGTCGACTCCCATACTCTGGCTTTGGTATATAAATCATTTTTTGATAGTACTTTTTGAGGACTTTCCCCGATGCTTTCCATGGTTGAGAAGTGAGACCAATGAGAATGATGGGATCCTCCTCATCTAAGGACTTGAGGAATTTCTTGAGTGCTTTCTTCAATCTCTTGGGATCCTCCTTCTCTTTCTCGTCTTTGGAGATCTTCTTTTGAAACATTTTCTCACAATTGTCAATGAGGATGACGGTGGGATTACAGAGTGCCCCCACTTTCCCCACTAAATGAATGAGCATTTTGAGCCCTTCTTTCCCTTTCCCTGGATATTTCCCAGCAATGTTTTTGGCTGTCAAGTCCATGAAAGTCGCACCCATCTCCGTACACACGGCATGAACTAAACAATGTTTCCCAGTCCCTTCTGGTCCAGCCAAAAGAACGGATTTCGTGTACGGAGCAATGGCATGGACGGTGGGGGAGCCCACGGGGAGGACACAAATATCTTTCACAGCTCGTTTTACATCCCCAAAAGTCGGGGCAGGATTGAAATCTCCAGGAAATCTCAAATTTAAATCTTCTCCAGGCATTGGTGGCATCGTTCCAGTCTCATGGAATTTCCGGATGGGTCCATTAATTAAACTGTACTCTCCTTGCAAGTCTTTGAATTGAATTTTCGGGTACTTTTTAATGATGCCATTCTTGACGAGCTCCTCAAATAGGGATTGAAGTGTTCGATCTTTGGTCAAATCCTTCCCTTTCTTCTTCTTTTTCCCCCTTTTCCCTTTCTTCTTCCCTTTTTTACCTTTACCTTTCCCTTTCTTTCCTTTCCCCTTCCCTTTCTTCCCCTTCCCTTTTTTACCTGTGAATTTACAATTACAATTACAGACGGGATTAACATCTCTCTCTTTCTCCTTTGCTATTGTTTTTATTAATATTATGAATAAACCTTTTTTCCCCTTCTTTTTATCCAGTGCCATTTTGAGGAGTTTGAGTTCAGCTTTCATCATCGTGTCCACTGCAGCTCTCACTTCCGCTCCCACCAACTGTCGTTTATCATGAATAATGAGTTCATCTTCATGTTTTTGTTCCGGATTATGAGTCTCACTTCTTCTTCTCCATTCCTTATTGTACTCCACATTACTGGTGATCATGTCTTCGAGATTTTTGGGTGGATTTAGCTCAAGTGGTTCCCCCAAAATCCCCTTCCTTTTCTTTTTCTTATCTGCCAATTTCTTCTCTTTGGCTTTTTTCTTTTTGAGTGCTTTGGCTTTCGCCTCTTTGGCTTTATCCTTTTTCCATTTCTTTTTCTTTTTCCCTTCTTGGGCTGCAAGTGCTTTTTCTAGGACGTCTTCGGGGAGTTTATCTGGACAGAATATGAATTTGGATCCACCATGTTCCGCTTTCGGGATTTCCGGTAATTTCCCCGTTTTTTCTTTCACATCTAATGCCCAAGTTCGGATTTGCCATTTCATCCTTTCAGCCATTTCCGGTGCTTCAAGGGATCGAAGGCGAGCTTCGATTGTGATTCGAGCTTCCAAGTAATTTTCTTGGTAGCGACGTTGCATTCGGCGACGACGCTCTGCAGCCAACTCGATTTGTTTGAGCCATTTCTTTTGTTTGTCCAATGCTTCTTTCAATGGACTATTTTTTCGATGTGGACCCCAAGACATGCCCAAAAATTCAAGTTCTTCATCTCGTTGATCTTCTACACGACGGCGGGCGAGGAATCTCCGGACCAAACGTTGAATAATCTATTACAAAAGAAAAGCATAACCACATTAATTAATATAAAAAATATGATAATGATAAGGAAAAGGAGGTAATGATTGAGATTGGCATCAAAATGGACAACATACAATTGCAGCTTTTTCTGGGTCACTTCCACGACCTTCCGCTGCTTGTTTTTGCATTCGTTTCTTTTTCCTTTGCGTTTCCTCTTGATCCATGAAATATTTAGCCATTTTAAATCTTGCCCGACCCTGACGAGCTCTCTCAGCTGTCTGTAATGTCCGGACGGCGTCATCAAATGTCATGTCAATTTCTTCTTCTGCGTCCGCTTTGTGAGCGGCAATGGTTGCAGCTTCTTCTGCTGCCACTTCCGCTTCCAGAGCTGCCACTTTGTCATCTGCTTCTTTCCTCGCAGCTTCCCCCTCCAACCAAACTTGTTGCTCAATCCATTCTGGACCTCGATTATGTTGATAGTATTTCGGGATTTGAATGTCCAGATCATCTGGTATCCAATGAAGCCAATGCATGAAATCATCTTGATAAAAATATTCGGATAGTTCTGCTCGGACCATCACATCCCGGATTTCAAGAATCCGAGCAATCGTCATGTCCAGGAGACGTCGGACGAGTGGGAGTTTTTGTGGATGAACCATTTGATCATAGACCGTGTCCATTTTCTTGTAAATGGAGACATATTTGTAGTAGAGCTCATTCAGAACAGTAAAAATTTGGGAGCGATCCCCACTCACAGTCCCCCCCTTTTTTTCTTCTTTGATCATGGACCGGAACTCAGCTTGAGCTTGCGACCACAAATCGTTGAAATATGTATGAGACATTACATGGATTTTCCTCTTCTGCGTCTTCTTTTCTTTTGGTCTCCTATTAATTTCAATACCTACTGTATATACCTACTATACTAAATACCTACATCAATTATCAATTATATGAGTGTCATAATTGTCCATGAGATTATTCCCATTCATTCCTTTGTCCACATAACATGGACCACATTTTTGGTCTTTTCACATTTTAACATCGGAAGAAGTTTTTTTGTGCAGGGGAAATTGTGGTGACAGTCGGCATTTTGAATTGCAATCACAGCAGTGGAGGACTCTCCATTAAAATTCTATAGGTAAAAAGGCAAAAGATATACGAATTTGCAAATTGAAAACAAACAAACAAATTTATGTAACAAGCAAAAGTTGGCTACTATGACTTCCTATTTATTATTTATTATTTCCATACACACAATCACCATCCCACACGTTTATATTCAGATTTTCATTAGTGGCCGCGTACGTTTGGTATTTGTATTTGTATATTTTGCACCCAACTCTGTGCAAATGCAATATAAAGAAAGAATGAGGCAAGTTTCATGGCGATGACAGTATATATGTACATATCGTACGACTCTGTCTATTTCATCAGCATTTCATTGTATATGCACATTGCACATATATGAAGCTGCGGCATATGAAATTATTTGTTACAGGTACTTTTCTGGCGTTGGAGAGCGAGTGCAATCTTTCCTGTTACAAACTAATTCCCATGTTTGATTCGTCACTCTTGCAGAGTGACTTGACCACAGCAGACAGATAATAAAGCACGAACATCACATGCACATGAGTCACATCACAACCTGCAAATATGAGTATACACACTTATACTCTCATACACGTCACGTATACTTACTTAACTGTATAAACAGCGAGTAAAAATCAATCTGGCTTGAATCGCATTTCACGTTTGAGAGAGTTGTGCTTTCTGTTTGCATTTGTATCGCGAGTATATATACACCGGCAATCCCCGATTGTCTTCTGTTCTGTCAAAGTCAAAATTTAGAAAACTATATAGAAACGGAGAGGAGATCGCAGCTTTTCTTTACTGTCAATCAGGCGTTGGCTTTGACTGCTTTGAATAAAGAGAGTACTGACACATTCTATATAGGTATGGGGAACAAACAATTTCGTACAGGTAAATTTGACGTACTTTGTCTCAACCGTTATTAAACAATTCCTTGCACAGATAGTTGTGATAGTTGTAAAAAAAAAAGTCTTGGTGTGATATTAAAATGTTGTCTCCTGGTTTTGTCTACTATTTCTATTTGTATTATTTTGTATATAGTGACATCAGACATGGAGAAACCAAAAGGAGAAGAATTGAATTCGCAAGTACGACAAGTAATTCTGGACACGGCAACCACGACTTCAATCCCACCTGCAACCTTCCTTTCTCCGAATTTCGATCCATCTTGCATCCGGAAAATCCCAATAAATTTCCGCCCAGTGACTAAATTCAAACGACTCGGATTTCTCCTCGAGAATGTTCTCACTCCAAAAGAATGTGAGGATTTAATAGGGCTCTCCGAAAGTACCGGCTATGTTCCTGCTGTCATCAATATTGGGAACGGATATGGAGTAAGAATGCCCGGCTATCGGGATGGACATCGCGTACTCATTGACGATAAAGAATTTAGTCGGATCCTATTTGAGAGGATATCCAAGTTCCTACCCGGGACTTTTATGGGGGAGAATCTTGTAGAGATAAATGAACGACTCAGATTCCTACGATATGATCTAGGAGATGCATTCAAACAACATTATGATGGAACGTACCGTCGTTCGGATGACTCTGCCTGTACTCTGATTACACTTCAAATCTATCTCAATGAAGGCTTTGAAGGGGGAGCAACTACATTCATCTATGACAAGAGGAACACAAGGAATGATGGAAAAGATAAAAAAAAATTGCCTGGAAATCTCCCGGTTATCCCGAAAACGGGAATGATCTTAGTGTTTGAACATAACATCCTCCATGAAGGATCCATTCTTACATCCGGGAGAAAGTATACGATCCGAACTGATGTTTTGTACAGTCATCATAGGCAGAGTGGTGTGCAAATCAAGTCATCTAAATCTAGCGATACTGAATAAACCTTCACATTATGTGTGTAAATGAATGTAAATACATAATAAAATACACTTGCCAAACACTATATCCATTGGTGAAATATCAAAATTCAATATTTTTTCCATTTAGATAAATAAGTGTAAATTGACTTCTAGCTTATTTGAAAATACCAATAATAAAACGTTATCCCTTATCCCAACTATGAACGGTCGGTGGTTGACTAAATTGTAAACACTTTATTCTACCTAATAGACACATGGAACTTACTATGTAAGTATCTTATTAATATAGAAAAGAAGGT
Source organism: Gisinianus flammeolus (assembly GCA_034699125.1). NCBI lineage: Eukaryota > Metazoa > Arthropoda > Collembola > Symphypleona > Katiannidae > Gisinianus > Gisinianus flammeolus. The sequence goes on along the minus strand of JAIUND010002191.1, from coordinate 15,292 downwards.
GTCCCCCATTTTTAATTAAGGATTTACTGAAATTTCTTGCATAAACAAATAAAAAAAGCGATGACATTGTTTCCCATTTATTATGATTTACTGTAAATTTTAATTGTATGTTTTAGATACAGGGAAAGTCGACCACTGATTCAATTTGGCAGGTAAATAATTACAGAGGTGCATTTAATTTGACATTTCTTGCAATTCACTTGCATTTCATTAAATGAAATTCATTTTGATGTGAAGAAAACAAAGTTTTATTGCCCAAAAAACGTAAGTCGATTTTTTTTTCAAGTATAAACATATGGGGCACGTTGGGATTGCGGGCACGGTCAAACAAATCTTCAATTTCACGAAAACTTTTAACGAAGGTTGGTCAGGTTGGATAATAATAATTATTATTATTCCATATTCAGGACTGATTTTGTTAATTGCCAAGTGCTAATTGTAACCTCTCAAATTGTGTGTGTGTGGGTAGTCTTGAATCCCGTGTAGGTTGAGAATTACGTGCAAAAATTAAGATTCTAAGATGTCAGATCCAGAGAAATGGGAAATTTTAGCATTGGTAAGAAAAGACTCCAAATATTTTGTTTTGCAAAACTTTTGTAGAACGTTAATATTGATTGACTTTATATTGGATTGAGAAATTGTAATGTGATTTGATATTAATGCATAATGTTGGTTTGATAGCAACAAGAATTCGATTGGGTTTTGCAAGAAGAAGTTCCGTCAGCTCTGAAGAGATTAAAAGTTGTTGTGGAGGTTTGTGAATACAAGAGATACTTAAATACTTACAATTAATATGTAATACAATTAAGTTTAAAAAATTTCGAAACTATTAGTTATTTCGTAAAAACTTTATATGCGAGGATTTTGTTTTATAATATCGTAGGAATGTGCCCGACATTTTCCCCTTTCTGTGGGAGGTGTGACGATACCCTTAAAATTAGACAAGTTTGTTATGGCCACAGCATCACATAATGCCCAAGACAGCATCAAATGTATTGTTACCATTTTGGGGGACAATATTACAAATGCTGTAAGTGTGTATAAATAAAATACTATTTTTAAACTACATATTTAAATACGTTGATGCTATAATTAATATGGATTACATTACGTTTTTATTTCAGGACATCACGATAAAGCTACATAAAAACACATCTCAGTATCATGGTTCATTACAGACAGAATGGAAATTACAACAAGTTCAGGATTCCGCAAATCATTTACAGTCTTGTCTCCTTTTATTGGATAATCTTGGGGATGGAGTGAAGTCAGCGGAAGAGGCACTTCAAGCTTTGAATGCAATTACGAGTTGTTTAAATAAAGGACGTAATGCACTCATCATTCCCAAAAAGAGAACTATTGATGATTTAGTTTCCAGTCGCAATGTGGTACGTGCATTATTTTTGACACTTTTAAAATTGTACTTATGTTGTATCCCATTTTATTTGATTGTGTATTTGTTTTGGTAAAAAATATGTGTGTGAATATTATATGTCATGAAATGTTTCATGTATGTATATATGTGGGTATGTGAATTATTTGAACTCTCGATTCAGCTCGATGTACATAAATTACATTTAATCCAGAAATCCCTTCTGCCTGCACTCCCACCGGATCTCGTCGTCAGTTTTTACATCCAAGCCCATAAATTGTTTTTTGCCGTCTATCTATTGAGTCAATCTCAAGGAAGTGTCAAGTTTGATGTCTTCCAAGCCGAATGCACCATTCCTTGGTTGAGTGAATCAATTCTCCTATATTCTGATGCACTCCAATTGTGTCAACATCTTCACGAAAAGGTACAACGAACTTCAGTCAGAATATTGAAAAACCATAATGAAAACAAAATTAATTTACATGTACAAATTGTCAAAATAAAATGAAATGCTTACGTAAATATGTTGGAAATTAGTTTAATCATCAAACTTTTTAAATGTTTACAGATAAGCGTATTCTCTCAGTACAAAGACGCGAATCTCGTTGGGTCTCGAAGTGCATCCCCAGACTCCTGGTAGAGAAAAAATATAATGTCAACAACTAACAATAAGTAGGCAGTCAACTAGTCAAAATATCCATATGAAATAAGTAATGTCGTCACTTGTATTTAAAACAATATCTTCATTCATTTGTGCCGTTGCCACAAAACAAAGGTCAATACACATTCTTGACAGTTATTCCAGGCGAATTTTAAATGATGTCGTACATCAACTTTTGTTAAATACAAAATACATGTATATACTTATATACGTGTGTACACACTTATTAATTAAAATTTATGCAAACAATGTGATTGTACTCTGATTCCTTCAAAATAAGTACGTTTAATTTTAATTTGTATCTTTGCATATTGTCGTTAGTATTTAATATTTATGTGATTATGATCGGAGGCTTCATTATAATATGCTGTAAAGATTTTATGGATTATTTATTATTATTGTCGCAAAAACATGAATAAATATTATATCTTATGAAAGCAAAACTGCAGTGTGTGAAATGATATTTGTGCAACATCCACGCCGACCACAAGAAAAGTGTAGATTTCAACCGTATACGATCTAATAGGTAATGTTATCGACATTGACAAAATAGAGAGAGTGGCGATCTATTTCAATTTCATCTGAGTATTGTTGTTCGTATATTAAAGACTTGCAAAATGAGGCTCTTACTATACGTCAATTAAAAAACGTAATTTGTAAAAAAACAATTTACTCATAAATTACAGTAGGTACAATATTTTATTACATTTTTTACAAAATATAAATAAATTAGGTATATTTTTGATTTCTTACTCGAGTGTACTTACTCGTAGAAATCATAACATTTAATTTCATACACAGTAACAGAGAACAATTATACTTTTCCATAAACTACGTGAATGCCAAGTAACAATAATAATAATGATATAGTCATTGTTGCAATCCACTGCAATTTTCAAGACAAACGATGAAAAATACTTTGTTTCCAGACAAATTTCAATCAAACAAACAAAAGTAAAAAAAAAATAGATACAAACAAGTTAATCAATTTATTACAAGTCTTCAACACTCCATTTGTATGATTCCTCTTCTAAAGCTTTCCTAGAATTGATCTTGCCAAACCATTGTTTTTCATAACCATTAGACCTATCAACACCGTCCCATCTGTAACCGGGTGGTACATGAAATCGATTTGGAGGAGGAGCTGGCCCGTTATATTTTGGTTTCACTATAAATACATGAAAAATAAAGAAGAAAAAGTGCCTAATTCATTTGTTTCTAACAGCAGCAATCGAAATCCATGATGCATAATTAGTATTTTTTACATAATAAATAAATTGAATCGTGAATTTAAATTAAATTTACCTGCCCCAGAACCAGAAGCATTCGCCCGTTTCTTGGTTATAAATTTGAGCATAGGATCTCCATCCCGATCTTGTTGTCGAAGATGAGCATCCAAATCTTCATCGTCTCTGTAGCGGGCTAAAGGTTTGGACATTTCATGTATAGCTGAAGTTACTCGCTCTTGCTGCTCTTCAACTTGCTTCAATCTACAATAAATAATAAATGAATAATATTTTAATAATTTCCATGAATGGAAATACTAATTTGTTTGCGTAAGAATGCAGTCAATAATAAGATGACGTACCCTTTTCCCCACTTTTCATATTGTGCCTTCCTTTCGGCAGCCTTCTTGCCTTCTTCTAATGCTTTTTCCATATCCGCTTCTAAATCTCTTTCTCTTCCCGTCTGTCGATCTCGGACTTTTGTTTTAGCGTATCTACCTGATATGGATTCGTCCATCTAATAAAGTAAATATAATAAATGCAAAATTTTAATAAATACGTATTTACATGAATTCCACACCTTACATTCATAATATAAAACTACAATTGTACGCTGACTCATAATAAATAAATGAGCATTTAATGAACTGCTACATTTACCTGATTGAATTTATCATTTTCTCTTCTCCGGAAATTTTCCAATTCATCCTTCAACGCCCCAGCAGTTTGTAGTCCAGCTTTTTTACCATCAAGAGTTTTACCTTGTTTATTCCCATGAGTTGGTGGAGGTGATTCATTTTGTCTATCTCTATCACGTCGATTCCTTGATGTTGAATTTGGAGAACGTCCACTATTATTACTACTATTATTCCGAGGTGGAGAGTGAGTTGAATTGTCTTTTCTCATTCTTTGCCTGGGAGGAGAAATATCAGAATCTGGACTTTGTCGTTTTCGTTGATGGCGAGGTGGTGGTGAGGATTCCCTTGTAGAATTTCTTTGCCTTGGAGGTGATTGATCTGAATCAGAATTTTTTCTTGCCCTCCGCCTTGGAGGAGACACATCCGAATCCGAATCCTTTTTTCTTCTACGACCATGAGGAGGGGAAGAATTTCTTTTACCCCTTACTCTTGGCGGGGACTCGTCTGAATCTGACCGTCTTCTTCCTCCTGCTCTGGCTCTAGGAGGTGACTCATCTGAATCTGATCGGACGGTCTTCCTTTGATTTGATTTTGATGAACGGGATTTAAATGATGCTTGACTATTTTTAAAACTTTCCGCAGGAGGAGGAGGATCCAATGTTTTCCATTTATTACTCTGTCTAAATTCTTCTATAAGTTTAATTTCATTTGGTCTATCATCAATGTGAGCAACAATCTGGGGTAATTCATCTGCATCATCCATACTTGGATTTGGTCCTTCATCATCTAGTGGAAGTTGAGAAACTTTCTTTACTGGAGCTAAAACACAATCTGAGTCTACTATTCTCAATCTGAAATTGTACAAACACCGTACCCAATTACACGTACATTAAAGTCAATATACATATACATAAATGAAATTCGTAACGCTTCAAAATATCAAAAAACAAATGAGAATGACTTTTATATTGACCTTACCCAGCTCCAATATATTTTTTAACTTTATTTTTACTCGATTTTTTAGGTTTGTCTGCATATTCGTCCAAATACTTACTCCTTATTTTATCCATTTCCACTATACACTAATATGTAGATTGCACAATACAAAATTACCCAATTAACTTTAATTGCACTGTAAGTTAAAATCTAAAACGTATTTCCCGAAATTCTCAAGTCAAATTAGTCAAAGCAAAATCACAAGTCGTAAAATCCGGAATATTTGACTTTGCTGGTCTTGTCAAGTTTAACTTGAATGAATTTTTTCTTCATGTGCGAATAAATAAATTCCAAGTCATACCTTTGTATTTCTATTATTTTTCAATCATTTATTTGGTTACTCTCAATTTATTAATGTTGGGGATACAATTTAGTTCATGTTTTGGTGTGCAATATACACACCTCTACAGATTTGATACTATATACGGCTAGTTGTGAGTGTAATAGTGATACCGTTGGCATAATCGCGGACAAACATTAAAATTGGTTGTGGTTTGAGGAAGTTGAACCTCCCAACAGGGCGGAACATGATGATTATGATGATTATGACAATTGGGATTGGAATTGAGGATGGGATTACAATTGAATTCAATGCCTTGTCGTTCCTCCAGTTGCTCTTGTAATGGTTTCCACCGGGGGATCATAAAAGGCGGAGGAAGAGGATAATACTCTAAAGTCCTCTTCCACTTTTCAATATCGTCAATGATCTATATATATATATATATTTGAAAAGAAGAAAGGCTTAGAAATAAAACAAAATACGTATTTCATGTTTATGAATAAAATCAGTCAAATATTTAATATCATAATAATAAAAACAAGTCTATAGACTTCCATAAATTTATCGTTAGTATATATATTAACTCACATGAATTCGTGGCGTAGTAGTTGCAGTTGCACTTTGACTGTGATGCGAGTTAGCTTTCCTTGCTGTCATCACCAAATCATCATCTGCTGTATCAATAGATGAAATATCCAAACTCTCCATAATATCATCATCAATCGTGTCCGTGTTGTCTATGTCAAATGGTGGGATGGGAGTGATACTCAAACGTTCCACTTCATCGCTACCATGCTCCTCTAATATTTCATCTGGAATGGAGCTCATATAAGCACGTGAGGCGAGAGCAGCAATGGAAATCCGTGATCGAACATATTCATCCAAATTCCCTTTATGAACCCAAGAAGTGATCGACTCTTGTTTTTTCAATATGTCATCCGGGTCATCCAAGATATTCGTATTCTTGACGATCTTGGTCATGGAACCGGAAGTCCTGTCGTCGTCCGACTCTGACGTCCCACTACCTGTGCCCTCATCCTCATCTTTCCCTTTCTCTCTCGCTCCTTCTGTTTGCGTCGTGTCCTCTTGTACATCCGGTTCCTTCTCCTCATCCTCCTCGTCAAAGTCATCATCAATGGTGACCCGAGTACTGGGGATGACGGATGGGGCATTACTGATGTCCCTTGAATTGAAACCGGGTTTCCTGGGTGGGAAAAGAGCTCCAAGATTCAACACGGATTTCACAGTCGGTACATTCACTACATTCCGACTATTTCCACTCGGTCGTTCAACCACCAGAGGATTTTTATTTCCAACACCGACTTGAGACTTTCTGTACTCGTCCTTCACAGCATCAATAATCATTTCACTGATATCATTCTCCTTGGATGCCGTCATTTCATTGAGGATCGGAAGAGTTTTCTTGGATGCTTTGACTTCCTTGGACACCAAATTGTGAACCCATTCTTTCAAAATGGACTCATTTCTTTCCTCTATCACTGGAACACCCTCCGCTTTGATCGCCTCCTGGATCATCTCTAATTTGGATGCATTTTTGGAAATCTCGACGGCTCGACCCACAAGTTGATTTACCCAGTCCTTCATTATACTTTCACTCTCATCCTCCTCCTCATTCCCTCCTACGTGACTTCCTGTCCTTGTCAATGTAGTACCAGCAGGATGGGCTGGATGTGGGTTTTTAGTGTGCTTTTTGTGAGGGCCTTTAGACGTTTTGGGAGCTTCCTTCACCTTAACGGATTTCCCTTTGTCATTTGAATTTGGATGTTTATTATTGGGATTATCCGCTGTACTCGTCCCAGCATGATTTTGTGGATGAGAGGTCTTCGATGGTTTCTTATGTAGTTTTCGACGATGGGAGAGGGATTCGTTTTTCTTCTTCTTTTTATGATTTTTCTTTTTTTTATTCGAGGTGGATGTTCCTTTGGAGGAGGATTTGGAGCTATTACTACTGCGGAGGGAAGTATTGGATTGAGTGTCCACGAGCGCACCATAATCCACATTTGGATTCACTGCTGGTGGTGTGGGTTCATCGCTATTGGAATCATCTTGACTGTCCCAAGTTTGTAAAGAGGAATCTTCATCGACTGGGGCAAATTTAGGAGGTTCTTCTGGAGGTTCTTGAGTTGTTTTAGTACCGGTTGAATACTCGTCCACTAATTTTAGAGTTGGATAGATGTCCTCTGGAGGTTCTTGAGTTGTTTTAGTACCGGTCGAGTATTCGTCCACTAATCTTCGAGTTGGATAGATTTCCTCGGTGCGTTCAACAGTTTGAGCCGGTTTATCCAATTTACTGAGCTTGTCTTCCGGCTCTTTTTCATGGGTTTTGTCTTGATTATTCCCAATGTTTGGAGTTGAATTTGATGGTGAATTTGTACCGACAGAATCTTTCCCCATGTTTGGGGTAGTTGGGTGTGGGGAAATGGAATGGACGATTTCCGAAAAAGTTGCATATTGTTGATGGGCTTTTCTGTAGGAAGGAGTGGTCGATGTTGTGGAGGTAATGCTTTTTATTTTTTTGGTGCCGCCGGGAACGGATTTAAGGCTAGACTTCCGTCCAATTGAAGATGGTTTCATTGGTTTTGGTGGTTGGGATGATTTAGACTCGCGATTTTCTTTCGTCGTTGGATTTGGTCCTGGCAGGATGAGTGGTAATGGTTTTCTGTTGAATTTCCCTTTATTCAGAGTTTCCAAACTGGTTTGGGATAGTTTCCGGCCGGTGGGGACTGGACTTCCGGTTCCTTTTGTAGCTTTTTCAGTTGTTCCACCTTTACTTTTGGGTTTCATCATTGTTTGATCCAGTTTTCCATTCAATACGGATTCTTTTGACTTTCCTCGGTCCATTTTCGTGTCGAAGGGAGATGTGGAGGTGGATGGACCAGAATTGATGGTTCGTTGCTCATGATGTAAAATACTATTGATGTCGTCCACCACTGAGGCAATTTGAATCACAAGCTTTTTCCGTTTTGGTGAATCCGGGGAAATCCATTCCTGTGTAAAGGAAATGGAAATGACAATGACATATTTTTGAATAAACATATATACCTACGGAAAACACACAATTCCCCTTTTAATTATTATATGTATTATATTTAGGTACATGAATTTAAGATGAACAAACTTTGAAGAATTTCAGCGTGTCCTCTCTAGTGATCGTTTCCAGCTCTTGCAACTCTAAGCATTGACGATCAAAATTGAATGTATCACGAAGGATTTCCTCAAAAATGAGGACACTCCGACCCCACAGCGTTTGAGGCTTCTCCGCCTTCAAAACACTTGAGGCCGTTCGACTTTCTAGGAATTCCTCTTCCGTCATTTTGGAAAATGTTTCCTACATTCAAATATATGAAATATACATATGATTAAATAATTTCTTTCTTTCCCTCTTTGAACCCTCATTTTAAGTTTAACTTGTAAAATGTAAGACGTATATCTTCTGTTAAGTTCACAAACGAACTATAACGATTTTCCTTAATTTGCGGAAATGCTACTACTGCGTCCGTCTTTGTGGGTAAAATTCTGAAAAAATTGAGGGTGACAGAAAAGGTCATGGCAGACAATAATGTCGAAGGACCCAAAGCTCCATCTTGAGCCATTTGACCTTTGGAGCAGGTCAACGAAATTAAGGAAAATAATTATAGTTCGTTTGTGAACTTAACAGACGATATATTTTTACGGTGATGGTCTGAAGGAAATTTTCGATGCGATCATTCAAAAAGTCGGCAGGTTTCTCTCCTTGAACGATGATGCGGAGGGCGAGAGTCCCACGAGATCTCCTAACATCACTGAGTACAACATAGCCGAGCTGTTCTTTGGTCCGGAGTTGATCGTACGCGGGTTCATTTAGGATGTTCTCAATGAGCTCGATCATGACCGTTTCTCGGACTCCACCCACTCCCGTCTGCAACAGCACCAGAGCACAGGAATTCCAATGCGTGTGATGTTCAGCAAGGAAAATATTTGTCGTTCCTTTTCAATCATCAACACACAAAAATAAACAAAAATAAAAAAATATCCACATTTGTTTCCCTAAAAGACAAATGGGATTTAAAACATATGTAAATATAAATACCTGCTGGTAAAATGGCTTCCCGACTTCCGACAATCTCGGACGGTGATGGAGCTATCGAACCGACAGTGTTGAAATGTTTCAATCCACATCCGTACATTTGAAGAGCTTCCTAAAAAAAAACTCGTATTTTAGTTGTCAAATGAATGTGATTGTGACATTTTATGCAGTTATGAATAAATGGAATGATATCGAGCGTACAGATTGTGTAAGATTCCCGTGAAAGAGCCATTCCAATTTGACTTTGGAGAAAAACGTTTTGGAGAATTCTACCAAATCCGAAGGAGAATACGCGTCTTCGTCTTCTAAAACGACAAACGCACGGGATTTCATATATTATTATATATATAATATATTGAAGATCCGTTGAAGTTTGAAGTAGTTGACTTTAAAATTTTGGCGAGACCTTTACCTTTCATGGCATTTAGTAGTTGTCGAGTGCCCCAGGAGAAACTCCGGAGGAGTTCATTTGCATAGTCAATGGCGTGTACAAATGGCTCTTCTTCTTTCCAGTTCTCTAAGTCTCGGATGTATTCTTCTTTAATGTCTTGATAGCGATCCCCAGCCGAATGGAAATGAATGAGATTCTTCAGGACGTGATGGAATAACACCCGAATTTTGTCATCATATCCATTCACTGTCAACTAATATATACACAAATGTATTCATCTCCTCTCAATTGTGCAGTTTTTAATACAGTGTGTCTCTTTGACTATGTTCATTTTTAATTTAGAATTTAATCCTATTTTTTTTGTTTTGTTTACTTTCAAACCAGTTAGAGAAGCATCCAAATCGTAAGTCAATCCCGCATTATCAGCATCCGCAGTGTATTCAGCAATCGAATCCTGAACAACTCGCGTCATTAAATTAGACAAATTGTAATATTTGGCTTCCTGTCTGTTCAATGGGCTGAAAAAGTCCATGTGGAAAAGTCATTGACAAAATGCCGAAAGTTCACATTTTTTTATTCAATTCAAACATTTCAACTTTTTTTACAGTGAGGTGTATATTTGACATGGTAAATATATATATCGTATATAGAAAAAACCTGATGATGGCGAGCATAACAGTGGCAATCGGAAGGTTAAATTCATTATCTTGAAGGAACCAAACGCGAGACAATTCATTGTCTTCAATTAACCTTGGACAATTCCCCTCAGACTTTGCATCTCTTCCCTTCAATTCAAAATGAGTTGGAAGGAATTGATTTGGTGCAGGTAATTGGAGCTCAGGATTTAAACCACAATTTTTCCATTTGGACAAAAGGGATGACTCAATTTTAGAGTATTTATACTGAGCCCCGTACCATTCTTCAATTTGATCTGCAATCTCCGTGTTGGATTTCCTCGAAATTATCATCCTATATATATTTTGTTTACACACATACAAAAAATTTACAATAAAAAAATCGTAAAATGGAATCTGCGTTTAAACTATCTTTTTTATAGTCTTCATTTTTTTTTTTTTTTGGTATAGGGAAAAATTATTGGTTAAATTCAGTTAAATGTTTACCTAAAAAACGTTACCTCATGTTCGTCGGTACGATTAAATGTAAAATTTCCATAGTTAATTCAGGATTGTATTCGCTTATCAAATATTTACAAGCCATCACGTCCCGCATTGGGAAATTCTAAAGAGGAAAAAACAAAACAAAAAAAGATAAAGTTCCAATTGACAAAAGAGAGAAAAGGGAAACGAGAGAACCAACAAGTACTAAAGTACCGTATTTCCTCTAATTGACCCCCGGACTCGATTCAATTTTTTCAATTTTTTTAGAAATCAAGGATATCTATTAACATTACGCTATATATGGCAAGCACTAAATAAAAACGGTTAAAATTCCCGATCGGGACTCTAATAGAGAGCCGGATTCAATTAAAGGAAATACGATACTGGAGAAACTGTATAGAATATAGAAAAATAGAGAAAGCTTACTGGGATCAACGTGACCACAACTTGAACGAAATTTATCGGAGTGTCTTTTTCCAAATAGCGAAAATTGTTCTCTCCGATGATTTTGATCTCTTCCCAAATGGACTGCTGCGGCCCTTCTTTTTTCAACATTTCAACGTACTATAAAAGGTAAAAAAAAGACAAACGATTGGGTATATAGTTGTTTAGTTCTAGTTCTATAGTCTTTAGGGGATTTCCGGATTATGGACAAAAATATTTGTTGAAATTCTTTATATGTACACATACTTGAAATACACTGTTGACGATTTGATCCGTATTATCCATTCCTAATTGAGTGAGATCAATTTCCACAGTGAACACGGCAAATCCTTTCCCAGGTCGATCATACTGCACGGACACCCCATTCGTCGTCCAATGTTTTTTCTTGAGTAAGGACATTAAACTTCCAGGTCCTTCGTGACCAAGTAAAAACCCTAAATAGCTCACGCTCTATTTAACCGTATGAAAATTACATTTGTCAGGCGTTTTTTTTTTTTTCTTGATTGTGGTATATTTTGGCATTGAAAATGATTAAATGTAAAATATATTTAGCTAACTCCAGTTCGATATTGAGGAGTGTAATCCGGAACAGGGAAAAGTAAAAGGAGATTCATGGTGTCCATAACTGGGACCAAATCAATCCTCGTCCCAACTTGATCCGGACCGTATGGAGACTCGGCCCAATTCGGGACCGGAAGCTCTTGATTTGGAATATGACTAAAAATCCTTTGGACCGTCCGTTCCAGTTCATCAATGGATTCTTTCCCCAACACAGCAAGTGACATGAGATTTGCCGAGTAGTGAGACTTGTAAAATTTCCTCAATTCCTCCTGCAAATTAATGGATTGCTCGTGTGGACGAGTCCACAAAGTCAATCGATTCCCACAATCAAATTTCCTATACGGATGATTCGGTTTTGTGAGGAAAATCTCCACTTGTGCTCTTCGCTCTGCATCATCCGGAACATTTTTTTCATGCTCAGAATTCACTGCATTGATCTCACGCTCTGTGGAACTTTCTGTAAATAGCGGAGCGATGAAAAATTGAGCGAATCTATATAATATACACATGAAAAAAGTTTGAATAGAAAAAAAATATGCTTTGTGTTTGTTTCTCACCAACGATGGAGAGAGAGAGAGAGAGAGAGAGAGATTTGAACAAAAGTATAGATGTAATTGTTTTTTAATTAGGTATTTTAATATATAAATTTTATACCGATCAAGAGCTCCATTTAGAGCTTGTGGGGAGACATCAAAATAAAAATCTGTCAAGTCCCTCTGAGTAAATGCATTATAGTCACCGCCATGGGAAGACAAATATTTCTGGAAACAGTTTTCTTCGGGGTATTTCTCCGTCCCCAGGAAAAGCATGTGCTCACAGAAATGAGCGAGACCAAGCACTTTTTCTGGATCTTGCATAGAGCCTATAAAACGCGACACAGGGGTTTTGGATTTAATGTTTTAATTTACAATTACAATGGAACGTTGGACATTGGACAAAGCAATTTTTTGATCTTTTGCACAAATTTGTGGGGGTTGAAGCTTACCAGCTTGGATGGACAAGGCCGCAGCGGACTTATCCGTTTCCGGATCACTCACAAGAAGAACTTTCATCCGATTACTCAACGTTATGGCCCGGAAAACCCGCTTGTCTGATTCAGAGACGATGACATCCGAATCGTTTCCATCATCTGGATTGTTTTGAGCATCAGAACGGCCGTACTGATCCTTATCAAACACACCACCACAAAAGTAACTGAGGAATTTACAAGGATCTTGCTGTTCTTTTGGATTTTGATGACATGGCCGCCAGCAATTGCAATTCCCGTGCATTTTTTTTTAAAGCCAAAAGACTAGTGAGTTTGATTTTACGTTAAATCATATTCCTTTGTTTTTTATTAGGATTTTAATTGTAATTTTGTCAAGCAATAATTTGGACACATTTTAGTTTATGACTAATTTATTCTATAATTCTGTAAGTATAATTTACAAGTTATTTTTCTTAGATTATTATTATTATTATTATTATTATATAACATAGACGCACAATTGCACAACTCCTTTATACATTTTTGAAAGAAACGTCGCGTTCCCCTTTATAAAAAGTCATTGGTAGGAAAATCCTGGTATTTTCCTTGACGACAAGGAAATCAATTTTAAAAAGCCATTTTTTTAAAAAGTCCTTTCTGGAAAGTTTAGAAAATGAATTGGTCTCGTCAATGAAGTCAAAAAATTTTATCCTGGGAAGTAACAAAAAATTAACACTAATTTAATTGTGTCAACGTCGGTGAAAATACTCTAGTAAAAGTTTCAGTTTATTCATCACAACTTCAATAAACCAGGCAGTCCGAATTGAGCAGGAAATTGCTGAAAAATCCTGTAGATACTTTTGAACACACAGAATATGTCAAAGTTTGATATACTTTTAAACAACTTTAACCTGTGGGAAACGCGGAGTATGTATAGGATTTTAGTTGAATTGGATGGTAATGACGGCCAGAGTCAAAATAGTACTCACAACTTCTCCCATTAGTGAACTATTGATAATAAAAAAACCTCCTACACCAAACTTTTCAGAGCTCAAGTCATGCAGGAATAATTTCAATTTCCCTTTATTCATTCCCAGAATTTGTTTATCTTTCCTCATCCATTTCTTCCGTTTGTTTGCCTGTGAAGTGAAATAAAAGTGTCAATTTGTCAATTTGTAAAAAAAAAAAAAATAAGAGTAATTTGAAGAAATGGGGGATTTCCTTTCCATTGAACGTTTAATCTTTAATCATACTAATTTGTTGATCCCAACGCCAGCGTTCAAGAATAAAGCCAAGTAGAAAATGTAAATGAGTGTAGAATATCGATTCATGAAGCCAGGTAGATTGAACATTTCTACAATGTGTATGCTGTAGTATGGAGAACCTTTGAAACAATATATTTACACTTTACACAGTAATGTCCCATATGTATTTTAGTTTAGCAAGCCGTAGAGATATTGAATGTGTTTACTTAATCATGATTGACTCACAGTACAAAGAATAGAAGCAAACCGCTAGCCCAAATGCACTATTAAATTTTTGAGTGAGCGTTTTTTGAGCTTCGTTCATCTCCCAAATCTATATATACACAGGGAGAGAAAGCAGGAGAAAGTTTTAGTTGAAATTTAACTGAAAATGCGACATTATGAATTTGTTGTTTGCTTTGCTTTGCTTATACGTCTTCATCAGTCAATTTGTTCTGTTGGATGGCTGACTGGAAATCCTTTGCGATGGTGTGCATGAGGAAAACGCCAATCACAGCAATCATATCATCAGAGTGAAGAATCAGGGAATTGTGTAGATTTATAAATAATGATAAAAATAGATAGAGAGGATATACATGAGAATTCTCCCATGCTGGATTCACATGAAACATATTTTCTGCAGCACTTTTCAAAGCCACATAGAATTCTTCGTAATTAAAATGAATCATCCCCCAAGAAATACAGAAATAAAAAAAAACTGGGAATGAATATAGAATGAAAAATAAGGATATGAAAAAGGCGCTCTGAAATATCATGTGGAAATAAATAAATAATTTACTAAAGTACTTACACACATTTAGATTTATGTTTTTGGTAATAAATATTAAGTATATTTCTTATATTTATGTATATTCAAACCGTTTTTGATTTTGGGGATGCAATTCGTAGTAAAGGGGAATTTTGGAGTTCATCAAGGAATTCCTGGATTTTCTGAATGTTGCTCCACCAGGCCCATTTCAGAGTGATGTCAAAAACGTAGATTCCCACCAAAGAACAGAAATCAAAGTACCGGAAACTATCTGAAGAAGTTCGGACATAATTGTATCCATCAAAAATCCGGTATTGAGTTACGAAAAGGCCAGCAAAGTGGAGAATCAGCCATATCGTCTGTGGAAAACATAATAAAAAATCATGCATCATTTTTCTTTTATTTCAATCTGCCCCATTTCATATTCTTTTTGTACATACTGTCGGTTCACAAACTCTTAACATTTTATTTAATTCAAGGAAAATCGAGGAAGCCGCGTTCGCTCCCTTGATTTCCCGACACGAAATTCAAATTCCAC
>JAIUND010002190.1:0-24881 GCA_034699125.1 Gisinianus flammeolus | reverse complement strand
AAGCGTAGCCTCCAGGTCGACTTTTAGTTTTCGGCCCATTTGATTACATGCGTACATACGGCGGACACACACACAGACAGACAACTTAGCTGCTTTATATATAAGTAATGATGGACGCCGGCTCAAAACTCCCTTCAAAATTCGATTTCATTAGGATTAAGATTAAGATTAAGCAACATGCTTCTACGTATAGTATAGTGTATAGTTATGCTCATGCACATGTTTATGTAAATCCCCTTCATATTTCATATTGACATTGAAAATCCTGGACTTTATTCAGCTTTCAATTGAAACTTGTCCAATTCTCCATCCGTAGGTCCATCATGAACATAAAAATTCATTTATTCTTTGGAATCCCAGCTGAAAATCTCATATCATAATCTCGAGTCAATAACGGTGACACGCTGGGAATGAAGATGAAGATGGACAACGTCAAAAGTTTATCTCCAAAAAAGTTGATGTAGGTCTGTCTGTCTATCTGTGTCCCTCCTGTTTCTTTGTTTATCTGTTTGTTTGTATATTTACAGATATATTTATACTCTGCTCGAGTTCGTTCTCTGTAAATCTGATTGAGATATGAAGAATAGAATATTGAATTAGGGTCATATATTATTTAAACAGTGGTGGAATCTGGAGATATCGTAATCGTAATCGTGTGCTGCAGATAGAGATTATGAATATATGAATGATGGAGGATGGAGGATGGAGGATTGAGGTAGGGCAAGAGTCACATGTGTTTGTCGGGCATGATTATGATTAGGATTAGAAAACGAGTCCAACTGTCTATCTATCTGTGTATGTGTGTGTGTACAGTGTGTACACAAAGTATAGGTAAGTGAAGAACACCGGGTTGATTATTATTCTGAAAGCGTAGGAGGTGAGACTGGAGAGACAGAGTGTGTGTGTGTGTTGTGTGTGTGTGTGTGTGTGTGTGTGTGTGTGTGTGTGTTTGATAGTTTGATGCCATGTGATACTCAAGCTGGACTTGCCATCATCGCCATTAGGAAAAGTCCATGTGGGAATGCTGCCTGTATATATATAAGATAGAAACAGAAACAGAAACCAAACCACACACAGAAGGAGAACACATGGACACGATCTGGGATATTCTGGCTTAAAAACTCTTTCGGTTGCTCTCGCTCTCGCTCTCATTCCAATCTTAATCATTAATGAACGGGTTGAACATTTGGGACTTGTATGATAAAATAATACAAAGAGTTGGAGTTTATTCATTCCCAGTTGCATATTCTGTATGACATAGTATGTAAGAAAACCGAACACCAACACGACTGCTTTCCAAGTTCCTGTTCCTGTTCCTTCCTGTCCTTGTGGTGGCCGTGTGACGGACGGACGGACGGATGGACCGGACGCGGGCCGGGTAGAAAGGTAAAACATCCTCACTTCTCTCTCTCTCTCTCTCTCACTCTCTCTCTCTCTCTCTCTCTCTCTCTCTCTCTCTTTCTCACTCCATCTCCATTCCCATCTCCCGTCTGCTCATTCACAATATTCCAACATACATACAGACGGACGGTTGGCATTTGGCATTTCCAGTGGAAATTCCCCATCCTTACATATTCTCATTTTTACCTTACAAATAAATACCCAAAGTCAAGTCAAGTCAAAGAGGAACACACACACATACACACACACACACACACACACGTGGGGACAGGTAATGCAGCCCCATCAGTTTTTTCCGGAAGGAAAAAGGAAATAATAATTCCCTGGAAAAAACCGTATGGTCAATGGCAATTGTAATTGTGAATGAGGAGAGAGAAAAAGCCAAAAGTTAAATATCAAAATAAATACGATTCTGAGTGTCCATCTGGGCAGATGGATTATGGATTCAAAGGGAAATTCCTTTCTCTGAAGATTGAAGAGAATACCTCACCGCACATTTCATTTTTTATTATTATACCTGAATGTTTGACCTGGAACATGGAATACGTATGGGAAGAATCCTCGTTCTCGTTCTCGTTAGTAATTACTCAAGATAAATCTGCTAACGACAGAAGAAGAATTGAGGATTATTTTACAAACATTCTTCTGCTGGCTCTCTGTTCGCTTCTATACTTCTACTGTGTTGTTGCTGGTCAATGGCAAACCATTTATCGAGTCGACTAAAGAAGAAGAAGGCCGAAAGTTGCGGAAGGGAAACGAGAACGAAATATGTATATTACATATGTGCATTCATTTCATCCATGCACGTACTATTACTATTACTATGTATTAGTATTAGTATGTTCTCCTTCCTTTTGATGGACAACAATAATATCATCTACGTTATGAAGCTCAAGGAAATTGGAATGAAAATGAAATGGAATGGATGATGGTAAAGGAAAAATAAGAAAAGGAGGTAAATCCACTCAAAAACAACATGTAACTTACACAAAAGGGAAACGAAGGAAAAGGTTGAATATCTGTACATAAGATATTCTGTTGTGTGCATTCTGTATGCTCTTCTACGAATTGTATCCAGGTGGAGAGCGTTTCGCGTTCACGTAATATTGCGTCAGTTCACTCGCTTTCCTCAATTCACCTTTTTGGAGTGTCGTGTCCCTTTCCTCGTCCATATGTCCATGCGTCCATGCTTTTTGGATTTTTACCTGGCTACTTAGCTTTGAAGGTACTTTAATAACCATAAATATTACGCACCTACATAAATAAGTACCACGTTCCTTCGTTCCTTCGTTCAAACTCTATCTCTAGTTGTTCATACTCCATCTTGGACATCTGACGAGTCCATACTTTTTATAATATATATCCATCCATATAATATTATAGTTAAACATCACTTTTGAGTTTGAGTTGAAAAAGTCAAACGTACACCTTTACCCTCCTTTCCTCTCTTCCCCCCCCCCCCCCACACCCACACCCACACACTAAAACCTCTCCTGATTTCCGTCTTTGGAATCCACATTATTTTTTTTTGGCAAAAAAACAGAGGGAAACAAAAACGCTTGTAAACTTAAATGGTAAACAGGCAGCTAGCGGAGGAGCAGAAGCAGAGCAGCAGCCACCTTGTTCCAACGCCAATTCTAAATCCTCTCACACCAGTTACCCACTTTCCACTTTAAAGTTACACACAAAACTTTTTCTTATTAATTTGGAACGACCGCAACAGCAGTCCTTTGGTTCGTCGGTCGGTTGGTCGGTCGATCCTTCGTATGTTTCACTTCCCCCCAAAAAACCCAAAACTTGAAAGGATGTTCCAACTTTTTCATTTCCTTGTTGGAAAATTCAGAAAATTCATCTGCTCTCTCTTTCTCTTTCTCTCTGTTGCTCTTTTTCTAAAATGTCCATGTGTCTGTTTTGGGTTTCTGGCTGATTGTCAGTTTGTTCTGAAATTGGAATCGGGGAATTGGCCAGTGTGAGAAGAAGAAGAAGAAGAAGAAGAAGAAGAAGAAGAAGAAGAAGAAGAATAAGGAGAAGAAGACAATAGGAGTTGATTTTTTAACTTGTTGTAAAGACCTCCTGCGTTTTCACTTGTTTCTCGAGTTATTTGCCCTTTTTAGTTTCCCCCCGTTTAAATAGACAATTGACGGGAGTATTTAGGAGTTGACTGGCAATAAAAATATGGTATTTACTAGTAACTAGTAAGTGTACAGTGTACCTAGAGTTGTATGTTGAGTGTAGGAAAGTATAACAAGTCATATGCTGGACAGGCTATTAGTCGACTTTGGATTGTCTGTACTAATTACCATTCATCATGCCTCATTTTCCAGTAATAACCACCAACTTGAGAAAACTTCAACGTGTCATCCGTCAATTCCGTCATTGAGCCCAATTCCAATTCCAATTTCCACTTCATATTACAATTACAATTACCATCACGCTCTCCTCTCTTCTTTTCTCCCCCCTTTAACTTTTAACAACCAAGAAATTCCGAAATTGCCTTCCCAACAATTCTATGTAGGTTTATCTTTATACATTTCAACTTTCAACCAATACCAATAAAAACTCTGTTCACCCAACAACTAAATAAATATCAGGTGAAATCAGGAAAATAAACAAAAAACATTCATTTCAATCTCCATTTTACACGAATAATTGCGACTTCCTTCAAAAAAAGAACATTTTTTATGAGTTTTATGGGTCAAATCGATTATAAATGTAAAAATACCTGCTTAATGCTTCATTTAACCTACTTTAAACTAAGAAAAGCACGTGTTTTTCTTCAAAAAAAAAAACAAACTACGATGGGAATGACGTTGCAAAAATGATTATGGAAAATTCTTTTTTAAATTTTCAATTTCCTCCTGTTTCGGTTGCCCTATAATGTCTACGATATGTGATGTCCTATTTACTATTTACTATGTATTTGTACACTTAAAATTCTGCTAGTCAGCTCCCCACGATTTCTCTTCGTCTTGTTTGTGTCTTTGCATGGCATCTACAATTCCCCATTCTCCATTCTACAGAGTTTGACGTAATTGTAATTTTATTGTATTTACAACAAGCTGAAAGTTTCACCCACGAGCCCGAGCATTGACCGGGAGGTTCTTGTAAATGGCAGAGAGAAAAGACAATCCACACCATTGTTATAGTTATAGTTTGTATCACCTTTTCGAGCCTTCAATCTTTTATATGAGCTGGCACAGAAACCTCTCCTTATCCTTAGACTTTTTGGGTATCCTCATGATATTTGGTTGTTCCTTCCGGTTTCCTTGTTCTTTCTTCCTCATTCTCATTCTCATTGTATCCACATATTTGCTCAACATTGGCATCGGCCATACAGCACTCTACCTCACACTGTCACAGTCATAGTCAAACACAACACAACACACAACCACCATCAATGGAAACCAAGAAAGAAAAAAAGAGCAACTTCAGTCCAGCTGAAAAAAAAACGAAAAACCCGGAAAAAAGACGAACGTTGCATTTTGTTCATTCAATTTAGTTGCGCTCTGCTGTGATTGTTGTTACGTAATCAAGACATGGCCGAGTTTCAAAGTCTCATCCTTAGATTTGAATAGCCAATGTGTATAGAAAAACATACAAATAATAAATAAATACATATAGTGCGGAGAAGCAATGGCATTGACTCACGGTGGAAGAAAAAATCAAAAGAGGGAAGGAAATCGTCCTGTGTGTGTGTGTGTAAAATCATGGAGCATCTTGGAATTTCCCGTCCAATTCCAAATGAAATGACTGACACACAGCACAGCACAGCTGAACTCTGACAATGAGTGAATGAATGAATGAATGAATGAGTTTGCAATGAGGATGAGAGAGAGAGAGAGAGAAAGAGAATGAAAGGGACTGTCATCGAGAAAACAAGTTGAATGGGCAGGGAGTTAAAGAATGGAAATGGAAGGAGCAGGGTAATGAAAATGAATATCAATGTAATGAGGTTTCTCAGTGAGTGTGAAAACAAGTTTCCATGCAATTACATACGCACAGTCCATTACATAAGTAATACCTACCAAAACACAAACAGAAACACGCAATATTCCATCCACGGCGATGCATATTTTCATACTGTACTAAACAACTAAACTAAACTAAACTAAACTAAACTATGAAACTATGGACATGGGATAAAATGGGAATGATGGGGATCGCTCTACATTCCCCGTTTTTTCTGACCAAACACTTAATTTTTGATGGGGGTTTGGATAGTTGTTGTGCCTCTCTCTGTGTGACTGTGTGTGTATTTAGTATTTACATATCTTACGGACCATGAGGAAACATGCGGAGACTTTGTTGTTATCAAACTTCAAACAGAGGAGAGATTCATGTAACATAAATAAATGGAGCAACTGGCGACTTTTCGTTCTTGTTGTTGTTGTTGTAAAGATTGGTTTATGGCAGGTAATTTAGATTTAGAGTCTTCTGGCGATGGCAATGGCGATGGCAATGGCAATACTTTCCCTTTGGATCTCGGCATCTCGGGTGACAATTGACAATTGACAATCCTCGGCCCTTTTCCCTATATATTTTATCTAACTTTACTGCAGACATGGGCACAATGAAGTTCAAGTTTACAATGTACAAATAACGTTGTATTTAGTTCACAATTCCACATGGACGTGGGATTGCCTTTGCCTTTGCCTTTTCCTGAATGTCCCTCCACATAAAAATATGCACGTGCTCTCATAAATCCTACAGTGAAAAGTCAATCATAAAAACGGACCAAAAATGTGTCGAGAATGGGGATAAACTGCTGTGGAATCTGAATGCGTGAACAGTGAACACACTAATACTATTAAGATACGTACTGAGTACTGATAGATAGATATTTACGCACTACGGACGCACCGGATACGCACTCACTCGACCCACTATCACCATCAGCATTCAGCCCACTTACTTTTTTATTGCCATTCCTCATTTCGAATTTCAAATTTCAAATCCCGAATCTCAAAAATGTTAGAAAATTATCATTTAAAATAGAATTATTGTGCATTTTCCTGGTCTAATTGCTTTATTTTTGTTGAAATTGTATTTACAGACTGTGGATCGATCGAGGTTTGTTGGAGCACTTGGAGCTAAAAAAAGTTGGTTGCGTATGATGAAGGAATGAGCTTTCATGTGTATCTTTGTGTGAAGGGATGAAGATGGAAATGAAAATGCTGGCGTTGCGTTGCGTTCGTTGCGTTGCGAGGAAAAGAAAGGAATGACATTGGAATATCAGAATATGACGGGCTTTTATTGTTACGCCATAAAAACCTTTGCCTAAGCACACGGTCCATGAAGTGACAGAACGAGAGAGAGAGAGAGAGAAAGAGAGAGAGAAAGAGATGTGTGTAAAAAGGAAGGTGTTCGTTCTCCTTGTGTTGTGTTGGTTTTGGTCGAGCAGCCTTCCTTCTC
Source organism: Gisinianus flammeolus (assembly GCA_034699125.1). Lineage (NCBI taxonomy): Eukaryota > Metazoa > Arthropoda > Collembola > Symphypleona > Katiannidae > Gisinianus > Gisinianus flammeolus. The sequence continues at coordinate 18,068 of JAIUND010002190.1, read as the reverse complement.
AATTCTCGTCAAGCCATCTGTTCCCATGCTCCAGCAGAAGCAGAAGCAGAAGTTGAAGCTGATATCAAGCAAAAAGGAAGAAAGAAGCAAAATAACTCTCAGATGTGATCCGTCTGTCCGATTATTGTTCAAAATAGAAGCAGCTGACAGTTTTAGACGTTTTTTCTATCCCCATTACAATTTCTCCGTCTCCGTCTCATTACATTACAACTTCTTGAACGTTCTCTACTCAACTCTACGCAACGTAAGACTTATTTACAGACAGATATTTGTAAATGGGCGCGGAAAATGTCTTGGTCAAGAGCCACAGCCCGGATTATGAACACACACTTTTTATTACCTACGATATAGGTACACATTTTATGATTATACAACTCAACGAAAGGAAAAGGAAACGCAACTGAAACTGAACAGACACTTTCCTGGTGGCAACTCGTCGTCGTCCCTTCTCCATCCATTTCTAATCAATCCCAAATAAAAGATGTAGTACGGTGGCTCAACAATCAACAACACTCCATTCTAATTGCAATTGTTCTCATATTCACATTCCATTCCATTCTCGTGTTTGCTCAACACTCAACACACAAACACATATCTGTCACTTTCCTTGACTCATTTTTCACTCTTCTTATTACTCTTCTCCTACTTTATTATTGTCTTCATGATTTCTCAATTGCTATACTATGTACTACTTAAAATCCAAACAGATTTTCAAACCCAAAAAGACAGGCACGAGTTTTTGGAATGTGGAATGTGTTGAAATCTGCTGGTTGTTACATATTATTGTGATGAAAAATGAAATGTGTAAAGTGTAATGTAATTCAGAGTTGGAATTTTCCATATAAAAGCAGGATTTGAGACAATTTGGTCATTTGATCATGGCAGATCCAAATGGAAAATGAAAATACCTAGTGTAATTTTTCATGAAGCCATACGGTGCGGAGGAAGAGAGAGAGAGAAATGGATGAGGATTGGGGATGAAGAATGGTGGGTGTCCCTTTGAACAGATTGAACAATGAATAATCTATACAGAATACAGATGGAAAGGAATGGACCAAGAAAAAAGTACATATTGGGTTTTGAAATTGAATGGGGACGAGATGAATAATTCACAAAGGGATGCTCAGATTTGACATGATGCCCTATTAAGTCTGTCTGTTTTGATAAGTGTATGACCATGATGATTCCAAGTCTCTTCTCAATCCCTTCAACTCCAGCTCAATTTCCATAATCCCCCACGACCAAGATGATCTTCTGAGGAACACTAATAATAATGGTAGTATAATAGACAAGATTCCCAGGCGAGATAAAACAAACTCTCCAGGATTTCCCAATCCACAATCTTTCAATTTCAATTTCAATGGAACCCGGCATCACAACAAAAAAAACCGTTCAAGTCGAATAAGAATAAGAATTCGCGCGGGTTGATAATTGAAAAATAATTACAGAGAAACGGAAACAAAGGACGGACGAACGTTACAAATTGTGGCTGGTGGACTCATTAAATTAATTCATTTCTTTGTTGTCCGTTGACTAAAAAATTAAAATAGTTGGTAAGGCAAGATAGTTGAAGGTGGGGGAATTTACATTAAAAATCTGGCTTTGATATGATGAGGATGGTGTGTGTGTGCGTGTGTGTGTGTGTGTGTGTGTGTGAAGGGGTCTGAAGCCTTGAGATATAAAATAAAATATTTATGGTTATTTATTATTTAGATATGAGGGAGAGAGAGAGAAAGAGAGAGAAAGAGCCTTCATTGACATGACAAAGCAAAGCAGAAAGAGAGAGAGAAAGAGAACCCTCAGGAAGTCACCTGTAACTTCCCTTCGTTTTTTCTTAAACGCTTATGCATACCCATTTGATATCTGTAGCTTCACTTCTTTTCGATTCCGATGCACCTGAGCCCACACTCACACTCACCTAGTCAAACAACACACACACACACACATATACTCGAGTAAACGTTCCCTTAGTTAAGAAGGAGAAGGAGTCACCTCGTAAGACTTACATAGTGCATACGAATCTCCACTTTTTTTATGACTATTGTTAGTAACGTCAAACGGAAATTGTTTGCCAGTGAAATATTATTAAATTATTATTATTGTTATTATGTAATGAGACTCATAACGTGAAGGAATATACTTACACACAGCTGACAAGTCAGTTTTTTCAGACAACTCTGCAATGGATACGATATCAAAAAACACTTGACTCTTCATAGAGGAATATTGTTTTTGGATTTCAGATTGGATTTGGGGACTGGTTGGACGGAGAGCATTTACATGTGAAGGCATGTTTTTTGGTTTTTGGTTTTTGGGTCATGTGGCCCTTGACTTATGCCTTTATCATCCTGATCGAATTTGTTGAGTAATTTAATGTATTCATGAGAGCTCATCAACTGCAACTACAAACTACACGCCAGCCAGCCACACAAACGTAATCAAGGACGGATCTCCATTACGATTAAACATTGGCGGGTTGGTTGGAGAGAACTGGAAATTTTGTCGCCTCAAAGGGTTTCCATTCACTTGGAAACTACAGAGAGAGAGAGAGAGAGAGATAGGACAGACTAAAGATAGAGTCGATTTCATAGGAGCAGAACAAGAACAAGAACATGAGTTGAAATTGAGTGTTTGTGCACCTTGGAAGATTTTCGGATTCACACAGTCAAGCAGTTGAACAGACAGAAAGAGACACAGCCAGCCGGCAAGCAAGCAAGCAGAGGCAGACAATGAAAATGAGGCGATGAGTCTCTTCCCGTCCATACGGAGGGTGCACCTGTCTCCTAATTCTCTCTCTCTCTCTCTCTCCAGCTCTCTTTTGCTACATTTCTGTTCTCATTGCTCTGTGTTGCTGTGTGTGTGTGAAAAAAAATCTCGCCGTTTCACTTGTGCGTTCCTTTCCTTTCCCTTGACTATTTTTCCTCTCTCCTTTCCGTTTGTGAATGTGTTGTGCCTTGATGATTCTCACTCACTCACTTGCCATACCAAGCTGATCGTGAGTAGACCAAAACGGAGAATATCTGTATTCCAAATATAAATAAAAAGAGGACGACGACTACACGCGTTTTTTATTCTTTATATTTCCATGCCGGCTGTAGCTGTGGCTGTATTTAGTTGACGACGATGGATAATAATACACTTTTTAATTCTGCATCGTCTCTTTTACATTTCTTTATATATGAAATTACTTATATGCATTCATTTATGAGTCATCAGTGTCCCAATGTGGAACAAACACTAAGTTTCACTTGACGTCGAGTCGATGGATCTTCATTTTCATTTTCAGTTTCCCCTTGAAGTATATAGGTAGTCAACTTTACACATGGTCTATCATCTCCTACAGACAAGAAACACCATCACAATGTACGTCCACGCACCCAGAACAATACAAATTCAAATTCGTCCAGATGTTCTCTACTTCTTCTTCTTCTTCTTCTCCTTCTTCCAGTAATTTAGACAATTTCATCACCTTCAAAAATACACACAAAGTACCTGAAATCTCTAAAAAAAACACTCACAAATGAAAATGACTATCGCAGATGGGAACTTTGTACTTTTTACTTTTTACACATTTGGAATACCAAATTCCCGGAGTTTGCTCGTCTATGACTATGCAATGAACGTTTGACATGAAACAAGGACAAATTACACAATACAAAAATATATTGAACAATTTTCTATCTAGGTATGCCAAAAACACGAGTCCAATCATCAAATGTGTATTGCATTAGGGGATTTCAACACAATTCACAATTCAATTACCCTTACATTTATTTGCAGAATGTAAAAAAAAAACAAGTAAAGACATCAAGATTTGGTTGTGAAAATTGCAAAAAATGTCTTTATGGATTTCTCATTCTATTTGCTTTGGCTCTTCATGTATTGCCGAGTAGTTTGTAAAACAAATGGAATTCAACCGAACTGTTCAATTCATTTGAATCAAATGTAAAGAACAAACATTTGCATTTGGAGTGTGTGGAATATTATACGATATTTAATTGATTTCCCTCTCTCTTGGTTAGTTGATTTAAATTAATATTCATGCTCATTTCTTAAGGGAATGTAAATAGCGTTTGTTACATAGGACTAGAATTTCTCCTAGGGTTTTGGTAACTTTGTGACACGAAACGAAGTTTTGAAACATATTTTCTACTAGCCACAAAATGATGACGACCTTGGGGAAAACGAGAGAAGAATCAAAAGACAAATACGAAGAAGGCAGAAGCCCTGACAACTGACAACTGACAAAATTAAGTGGCCTCTCACGGACGGATATCAGCATGTGGAATAAAAAGTAACCCATTTATTCACTTATGGGCACAATGTATGATGAATTACATTTTTTATTGGTTTCTTCGTGGGAGCCGAAGCAGGCGGAGGAGCAGCAGTAAGGAAAAATGTAAAACATGTTGAGGCAATAGTCGAGTGAAGGGATGCACAATTTATTATTATCCTGATTATCATGATGGTGTGGATTGTGGATATTGGAAAGGGACTCTCTGCAGTCACAGTTGTAGTTGTTTTGCTCAACCAAAAAAAGAAGTGACCCAGCTGAAAGGATCCACCTGCCATTAAGCCATTTGCTTTCGCTTCTCCCCCAATTCTTTCATTCATTCATTCATTCATTCATTCAATTCATTCCCTCTCCACCACATTTTCTCTTGTAAAAATCAAGAAAATCAAAAGTCACCTTCCCACAAAATCCATTTTATACACCGTTTTTATTCGAATCCCTTTTGACACTCTGAATTGAACCTGATTGAAATGTAAGGAATTGCTGTATGAGACTCGATGAGACTTGATACGATACTTTTGAATGTGTGCGTGTGAGTTTGTGATGTTGGATGTCTTTACGCACTGGTGAGATCGCGAGATCATGAATTATTTATGGAATTAATGTACAAAGGTTGACAGATAATTCCAGCGTCTAGTGTGTGTGTGCAGCCAGCATGTAAAGAAATTAAAAATGGATTTTATACATGCAATATCGCATTCATTTCCACGGTTCGACAGATATTGTAATTGTAACCGAAATGTCAAAATAACTATACAGACAAATAAATACCTGGTTACTTTTTTTCACTCTTGAATTTCATAAATGGGGGTACAGGGAAAATCTTCCCTTGTACGGTGAAAATGAGATGAATGGAGTGGCATTTGCATGCAGAACTTTATCTTTATCAATTAAAGTGCCCACAAAAAAAAAGCAGAAAAAAATCTCATTAAAATGTAAATTGAAATGGGTGTTCATTTAAAAACTCCACCTTCACAAAATACAGTCAAAAATTGGATAGCTACATAAAAGATGTGGAGACAAATAGAGATGAAATGTTATCAGTTTTGTCAGTCAGCAAAAGCTGTACATTTAAATTAAATTTGATAATGAAAACATAAAACATCCAGTGAAGCCTTTTAAGGAGATTTACGTTACACGTTATTACGCATTGTGTGGGCTCATCTGCTGCATCATTCTCAAATCCCAAATCAACCTGATAGTCAACATTGAGAATATTTATGCAAATGGGCCCTGATTATTTATTTAATATACGTATATATTTTCTAGTTGAGTTTTTATGTGTGACGTTTTGGACATTTAAGTCTAAATTAATCGTGTAGCTCATTCCTAATGAAAATATTCTTTAGCTCTCATCATGATGGCCGAGTAAATCACGGAAATTAATTTTATTGGTGTTTCTCTGTCCACTTGATGATGATGACGATTCCATTGGAACGAGTTTCTTCCCCAGTGTTGTTGTTGTTTCTCCATGATTTGTGCTCATCCATTATGCATCATGCATTTTCATCCTCTATATTTGGCAATTGTCACCTCTCTCACATCCAATACGAAAATGAAGAGAAAAAAGGAGATAGACGATTCACTTTCCATTGTGTATTTTCCTCTGATTTGTGTGTGCATTTCAATAAAAAGCTGAAAAATACGTTGAGGATTCAAATTCAAATGTAAATTACGAGTACTTTCAACAAAAACTAAAAAAAAAACTCACCTTATTAAATTCATTTTATAAATATGTATTTCATTTCATTATTTCATAAATTCATCCATTTTATTACGTTTCTTCCAAATTTTTTTGGAGGGGGGTTTCCGTATTTCTCATCCGTTGAAATTTCACAGGAGCATCCGAGCAACTCCTTTTTTTTTCTCCAAAACTAAAACCAACACCAAAACGAACAAACAAGGAGAAGGAAAAACACCTGCCTTTTATCTCCTGTCTGTGTCTCTCCCAAATTCCATTTCCATACACAAGGATTTTTTTTCCCTCTGTATTTACAAAGTGTACGTACGTACGTTAAAGTGTCAGGTGGAAATGTAATCTTTCATTGTGATTCAACTGAATCGTCTGTTCCTTTGGTGTTTGATATTTCACTAGTTTGCAATCTGACGCCGTTTTTTTTTTTTTTTGCAATAGTTGTCCTGCTGCTTCTTTTTTTGGTCACCAATTGTGACTTGACTTGACAACACACTGGAAGCGCTGGCCAATGGCCATATGTGATCACAACCGTCATATGAAAATGACGGTTACTAATTTATAATTTCTCAATTGCTCTTGTCTAAACTCGGCCAACGACGAAAGGCAATCTTTCCCACACTTAAAAATTATACGATATATTTCTCTCTCCCTGTCCAATAAATTTCACGCTTTCACCTCATATTCACAAATCTTATGCTCAAAACTCAAAACTATTTACCAAAAATCCTATATGAAAATTGTAGACTTTGATGCAAAATACACAAATTATTGTCGATTAAGTTTCCTTCAAACCCATTTTTAATGAGCATGACTGATGACTGTGTAATGGTCCGGGACAACAAATGATATCCCACTTTTGAATTGGAATTGTGTTTGACACGTCTTCATTCGGTAATTCATTTTCCGTATATGGAAATGTAGGGAATTTAGGAGTTACATAAGTACATAAAATTTGAATTTATTTGAAAGTTAACTGCTTACATGATGTAATTCTAATATTTCCTCGTAGTTATATTTACTGAAGGAAGAATGAATTGCGGGATTAAAAATATATGTATAAATTAAACCGATATAGGGATTGTTTTTTATTTCCCGGTTGGCTATACTCCATATAGAAATTAATGTGTGAGGAAATGTGGAGTCAAAAGTTAATTTGGAGGGAAAATGTGGGGTGAATGAGAATGAGACTTGACATAATGATAAGTATTAAGTATTTAGGCTGAGCACACAGATTGTGATCCAAAATGCAAATATAGAGTGTAGAAGTGTATGTACATTGTACAGATAGACTTCCTTTCCCTTTCCCACAAACAACCACCAGCACCAACATAATTTACTGCATGTAGTAACGTCGCCCATGTCATTCATTTCATGGCAAAAGCAAATAATAAATATATATACACACAGACTCACCCTTTTTCGTTTTCATTTTCTCTATACTTGCGGATGAAGGAGAGAGAGAGTTGGAATTGGAGTTGGAGCCCTTTTCTCCAGTCAACTTGTTTACACACTCCAGTCATCTGTCTGTGTGGATTCCCCAATGGAGCAGCACTCGTCGACAAAGAAACATGGACAAAATGTTTGTTTGCTCCTCGAATGGAAATGAAATTGAACTTGACAGAAAATTGAAAGTGAATGTGTACAAAACTATACCAACTACCAGAATCCGCTCTGTTTTCAAAGGGAAGGTCGGAGAAAAGAGAGAAAAGATTGAAATGTGGACAATTGAAAATTGGGAATCCAAATTGAAATTAGTATTGCCAATTCTTTATTCTTCCATTTTTACTTCCTCTCCATTCCAATTAAGATTTCTCCTTTCAATCTCATGGAAAATAATAAACGATTCCGGAATTATCTGAAGTTTTTGGAATGGCACCATTTGAATTTGTGAATTCATATGGTACAAGTTTGGATTTTGCGTTTTAAGTCTCATTATATATTTGTCATCATCGAGCGGGATGAATGAATGATGGAGATGTGAGATGTCCAATATTCAAGGTGTTAGATTTGAGGATTTTGGGGAAATTGTTGGGTTTGATATTTGATATTCATATTTCCATTCAATATGTTTTGTTTATAGTGGAATTGGGCATTGGGATTTGAATGTTGGGATGATGGCTTTGCCGTGACGAATGGAGAGTATTTGTATTTGTTTCGTGGCATCGACAGTCGGGCCATCGATAAAATGAGATGAGATATGAGATGAATGAGATGGAAACAGGAGAATGGGAGAGAGCGAGAGAGACAAAGGGAAAGCTGGAGATATGTGATCAGTGTGATCAGTGAGTTCATCCTCATGTTCCCACTTCTATCGTTTTTCTATCATCTAAGCAAATCAGTTTGGGGACTTTGGGACTTTCCTCCCCCATTCCATCCATATGTAAATATTTTTGGGGTTTTTTGCATTTGCAGTGCTCAAGGAATATTCTTTACTCGCAATGTGTCTGTACTTCTTTTTCCCAATCGGTTCAATCGCTGACTCAACTTTCTCTCAGGTCAAAATGAAAGAAACTTTTGTTACACAATGGTAATATAATAGCAATCGTAAACAGGGAAAATGAAAATGTTGTGAGAAATGTCAATATTTATTCCAAAAAAAAACATGACAATATGCAACTTTGTTGAGAAAATTACGTAGTTTGAGCATTCAAATGTTTAATCGTTTTCATTCATGGAAAAGGGTTTTCATTTTTCATCATGTTTTTCCATTATCTAAATTAATTTGCCCCTCTTTTCCTACTTGGAAATGATCATTTGAGGGCCAAACAGAATAAAATTAAGTTTAGAACTCTTGGGGAATGAAAACAAGTTATGAGGGATTTCGTATATGTGAAAGTAAAAGTAAAACAAAGTTTTCTTGGTGAATTTGCATACAATTTTGTCTCAACTTGCATCAATAAACTTTCTACGCTTTGAGCAGATTTTTTATTTTTGAAAATGAAAATTTTTAAATCCAAACTATTTTTCACCACAAATTCTCTGCAAGTTTTCCATCCCAAAACTCCACAGCCATTGGCAAATTTAATTGCCAGTTTTTATAGTTCATTAAATTATTTTCTCCTCGTTCCATTTTCTCTACATTTCGATCAGCTGTCTGGCGAGTTTTCTGTTCAGAATGTTTCAATGTTACTTCAGGTATTCATTCATTCATGTTCTAACAACATTTGAAAATTTTATTATATTTTTTGTAATCAGTATTTATTATTGCATCACTTTGTTTTTGTTTTGTTTTTTTTTTTTTTGGTAATTTTCCAGTGGACGATCCTTTTTTCATACTTCCTCATTGAGATTCAGTTTTTGTGGCTTGTATTTTTCTATGCTAAATTTCAACAAGATGTCTTCACAGTTAAACTACGAAAATTTGTGGTGATCATGTGGATTGTCAGTTTGTCCAATTTATTCCTGAATTTGTGGGAGTGTAAAAAAACAAAAGGAGTGGGACAAGTTGTCCATCAAATCCAATTCATTTGTCGCTCCATGGAAAGTCTCGGTGCACAAATGCCCAAAAGAAGACACGTATGTTCGTCTTTATAAAAAAAAAAAAAAAACACGAAGTCCCTTCCAAATGTTGTAGAAAAATTTATGAATTTGTTTTTTGTTTTCCTGCAGATTCAAGCATTTTTCGGACTTGTAATGGCTGTTTTTTTTCTGTGGGGAATTTTGGACGTGGTCACCGACTGTTCGATTCCTCAGTATGGATTCTCCAAGGCTTTCTTCCATATCCTCAAATCCCACCCGAAAACCTTCAATATTTTCCATTTATTTCCAGTATTACCAGGTATTTGGTATTTACACATTTTCCCAAATGTTTTTTTGTACTCACAATTTTTAATGATTTGATCTTTTGATTGTCACGAAAAATGGGGGGAAATGTATGTATTTTATAGTGAATATTACGATTGGACCGGATTCTGTGGATCAAGTCCCCATATCCCATTTCTTCCTCACATTTTTTGTGGTGTGGGGAGCTTCCATAGCGCAATACGCTACTCACGCCAGCGATTTGATTTGTCTCGGCCATGTATTTGTTCTCTACACACTCGTCAACAATTTCGTTCATCATTTGAATTCTGGAAAAACTGAAAAATCTCAATTGAATTTGGTCAGGCTAAAAACAAAAACAAAAACAAATTGGGGGCCATTCCGTTAATTTTCAATGTTAACTTACGTATATTAGTAAGTTAATCTTTTAAGTGCGGTGTGTAAATATTATTATGTTCTGCAGATAATGAATATTTTCCATCAATTGTGTGAGTTGTCGGAGCTGATGAATGGGACGATCGGCTCCATCGTTTTCTGGTCCTGTTTTGGCTTACTTCCGTATTACGCCTTCAGACTCCGAACCATTTTCCAAACAGAAATCATCAATTCCATTCAAGTGGGTTTGTATTGCCTCACTTTCTTCTCAATTCTCCTTCTCGCAGCGGAAACCAACTCAAAGGTCATCTAAACATTATGTCTAATATCTTAAAATAATGTAAAATTGACCTTGGAAGTTGACCCATGAAAATTGATGAAAATGAAAACCTTTATGTATACTCAATTGACTTTTTTCTCTAGATGAATTTCTTTGCCTTGTGGCTTGAGCGGAGTCAAGCAGAGGGGAAATTCCCATTTGGAAATATCCATGAGCAATTGGATTTCCAAAACAAATTGGTACTCGCAATCAGTCAAATACAAAGGAATGAAGTCGGACTCAAAGGGAAATTTTACACCATCACGTATGGATTTGCGGGAAATGTATGTACAATGATTTTTCATATGTCAAAACACACAAATTCTCATTTGATTCTCATTAATATGATCATATGATGAATAATTTATATAGGTATTTCTATTTTTATTGCAGGTGGCCAGTCTCATCTTAACCTACTCCAGTCAGTTATTGTACTCGAGGAAGTTATTATTATTAAAAAAGTTAATGATGTTAATGACGTTGGTTGATTGCTGATGAATGCCTTTATTTTCTATAGTCATCATCTATCAATTCCAGTCCAGTCCAATGACGCCGAGTTGATTGGAATTGGAATTGGAGAACTGAAGAATTTCGGGGAGAGAGATTTCATGCAACAAAAGTGCGAAAGTCCACAAAAAGATGGTTCTGCAATCGGCTGAGTTGCTCGTTTGGGAATTTGCGACTAGATTTTGTGCCACTGAATTTGTCTCTCTGTTTGCTTTGCCTGTGTAAAAATGTGTAAAAAGTAAAAAGTGTAAGCATTTGGGAAATAATGATGAAGGAGATTTCAATTGAGTGTCAGTCTGCCATTTGAATGACACTAATGAGTAAATAACGGCTTCACTAAGGTTTTGGCCTAAGAATAGAGTCAAGGTGGAATTTACACGTAAAAAAAAAAATTTACTACAACGAAAAGTTCCACGTAAAAAAAAAAGAAGCTAACTTTGAGCAAACTAATCGTAAGAACAAGAAAAGAACAAGAAGAAAAGGAAAATGTAACGAGAGAAAGAAAGAATGAGTGAGAAGAAGAAAAAAAAGCTAATTATTCCGCGATTTCCGTCTGTCTATTTTAGCTTTGAAAACAAAGTCAAACATTGTTCATCATCTAGAAAAGGATGAGGCAGAGGGATAAATACAGCACTTGTGTTGACAGAACCCAACGAGCGTTCTCCTTTTTCTCTCTCTCTCTGTCTCTCATTCAAAATCCTTCGTTTTTTCCACTGTACTCACATTCCCCACACATTTTTTTTACCTTTAACCTGAATGACTTTTAACTTCTTGGAATTATTATGTTTTGTCCATGTCCCATGTCGTCGTCTTCATCTTCGTCTCCTCCATTTCATCTCATCTCATCTCATCTCATGAATCTTCCGCTTTGTTCTCTCTCCTTTCAAACAATTTCCCATTATTTAAAACCATATTATGTGAATAAATTTTGATGACAATGCTTTCTAGATTTCATTCAGCTTATATTTATTGGATTTTTATTTTTTGCATATATTTGTACAACAAAAGTGATTACCAGAAGTCTTGTGGACTTTTGGATTTGTTATTCATGGGATTTTGTTCAAGGATTTTCAATGGTGAATCCGGGGGATGAAATGTCATTATTTCCCCATGTTGTTGGTCAAAATCATCATCATTTCCCTCAAGACTCAAGACGATGGTTGTTGGACCTGTAAAATTATTAGATGTTATGTAGTGGGAAACAGTGTAAATCATGGGAATCATGTGGATTTTCGTTGTCGTTGGTTGGTTGGTTGATTAGAGAGTGAGTTTGGAGTCTGCAGTCTACACAGTCTGTCTCATCCGTATAGAATATAGAAGCATTATAGTATTTAGCATTTGGGGAATTTGTGCAAATGGGATGGATTACCAACGATTTTGGGGTTGTCCAACCAAATGGGTATAAAAGTGAGCCGTCTGTCTCTCTCTCTCTCTTTCTCGTCCGCACCCACTTTATCATTATTCATTGAGCTCCTTCATTTGCCTCCCAGCTTTTATTCATCTGTCATCTGGAACCTTCCCCAATATACGGAAAGGACCCGCATCAGGACTTCAGGACTTCAGGACTCAACACTACTCAATTCAAACAAAACCCAACCAACCAACATTTTGAATGAATGAACAAAACAAATTTATTTGTGTTTACTTTTCTAAAGCAGCAGCCCATTTCTCTCATTTGACAATTTACATGGGCCCTTTACATTTTTTTATGTAGGTACAAATCGCCTGCTTTCTTCTTTTTTTTAGAGGAAAAAAAAATCAAATCCAATAGATTTTTATAGGATTAAATGAAGGAAATTCAGGGGGTCTCGTTTTCGTTTCATCTTACATTATTTCATCCAATTTCAATGCAATTGACAGTGAAATTTTGAATCCCGAATTCTAAATTCTAAATTTAAAATTATGAAATTAGTTTTGCTCACAAACGCCTCACAACTGTTGCAAATACTTTAAAGGCGAAATGGAATTAGGATTGGGATTTGTAGGAATTATGAGTGGAGAGGAGAATTATAGTTGGAGAGACATTGATGGTGCGTAACTAAATTATGTATAAAAATGTTACCGTTGATTAATCATGAAGGGAATGAGGAGGATTTGATGATATCCGATACGATGGCCAAATGTTGAGGTTGTTCTATTTTTTTAATGTGTACATGGATGAGAGAAGGAGAGTGTCGTTGGGTGGCTATGACTGTGGCTCTGGCTACATGTTGTTGGCTGCCACGAGGATTGCATAAGAATTGTGCAAAGGGTAATGAGAATGAACTGAGGAGGAATATGTATCAGAATATGTATGTACATTTAGTCGAGTACATGATCATGACCAGGGCCATGGCAGTCAGTTGATGGGAGATGGAAAAGTTAACACATGGAGATGTAGAGAGAGAGAGAGAGGACACGTTCATTCATATTATAAGCCATCCTCAATCTGACTACACATCCGCAGTATTGGACACTCCACGATGAACTATGGACATGAACATGAACAGATGTGATTGAGGGAAATCCATGTACGTTCATCATGTCTTTTCTCTATATGCACATTGCACACACATCATGGACATATTTACCTCGATCCGAATGAATATTGCCATCGCCAGCATAATATACAAAATGCACATATTGTATCCGATCCGTACATTGTAAGATATGTAGGTACACTACAATGATGTGTATGTACGGAATACGGATTCGCCTGCTTCCAACTTGGAAGCCAGAAAATATCATTATTTTATTCATGCATGTGCACTTTTAGACTTTCAATACCAACTAAATACGGAACTTGTTACGGTGAAGCCCCGATGATGAACTCAAATCCCATGCGATTTCTTTCTCTCTTTCTCTCCCGAATCCATCCACCAAATTTCACATTTCATTCCCCGATTCTTGTGACTCATTTTTTTTCAGTTTCAAATTCAGGGTTATTCTTTCTCGAATCCCCACCCAACTTCCGAAAATTCCATGATTTTGTCAAATATCAAATACAGTCTAAAAACTCGGAAATCGCAATATATATGTAATTTATTCATAATTTTGTAAGCCCATTTTTATTTTATTACAAAATTTTCAATTTTCAAGCAATCCTGAAGACAATTAATTGTCATTTGAAATGTCTGTAAATGGGAGTAAAAATAAAATAAAATATGAGATGCGATGAGAGGAAATATAGGGAAAGTGAAGGAGTTGGGGGATGGTGAAGAAACCATGGTGATGAAAGTCAATGGTGTTCGTTCTTGTGTCGAGATTTGGTATTCCTCATGCCACACCCAACATTTCCTAGCTTTCCTTTTCCTATAGACACCAGCAAATGGAAGCCTTCTCTCTCTCGCTCTCTCTCTTTCTCTCTCTCTTTCTTTCCTTCTTTCCCTAGCCGGGTTTTCACTCACTCTATAGTTTCTACAACTTATGTCCGTACATACGTTCCTCCATGCAACTCGTATCGATCCAAAATACGTACGTTTGGCTTCAGTCCTGAATCGTCGAAGCAAAGCCTATAAAAGTCATGCACACATTTTCTCTATAGCAACTTCAAAACCTGAAGAGCCTTCCTTGACTCTCTACTTTGTGTGTGTAATAGTGTAATTCATATCTATTTGATCCATCTATTCTGTTGTACATATATAATACACATATAGTCAAGTAAAATGTATATGTATATGTCTATGTGCTTTCGCTATTGTGCAGTAGAAGTGTAACATAAGTATAAAGTAGCTATCTGTGTTGCCATCAAAAACTGGATGGAGAAAGAAAGTCAGGGTGCATTTATGAGGATTGACGTGGTTGGACGTTGCCTTGCATATCCACAACAAGCTCCTCAACTGATCCCTTCAAATATATGAACATAACATAATACTTTCCACCGAGCATGAGCACAAGAGAAAAGAACAGAACAGAAGAGAACAGAGCTGGAATCATTGGGATGATTTTTACATGACAAGATATTGATGCAGATTACAATTCCACTTCACTTCATTTCCTTTCTCCTTCTCTTTTTTCCTTTTTCTTTCCCTTTTTCCTTTTGCCTTGCTCATCGTCAGTCACATCGATCTCACATGGTACAAAATGATTCTAAAGATTAAAGATTCATAAGGAAAATCGGTGGGTCTCTTCAATTCCTTGTCATTTTCATTCAGTAAGCTCAAAAGAATCCGTAAAAGAAGGAGAAATTGAAAATATATTTCATATTTTATGACTTTCTGGGAGATTGTAAAAATTAAATGTGAATTATTCAAAAAGAAATGTCGAATAGAAAGGAGTCACGTTCCAAATCCTTGAGATTCTCGACTTGTGGTCAAAACACGTTCACATCATATACAAATGAAAATGTCATTTTTCATTTTATTCCTTGTCCACCCTTTTTTTTATTCCCATTTCAAATGGACCACTCAAAATAATCCACAATCCACCAAATTCAATTCCTCGATCATCCCCTGTAAATGTGAAATGTAAAAAATTGAAAGAAGAGACTCAAATGTTTTGAACTGAAACTCTAATAAAATGATGATATTAATAGCGAGAATGTCCTTTGTAAAATCAATTTGATGATGATTATTTAGGGAATGGAGAGAGAGAGAGAGAGAGAGACCATAAAAAGCTCTTCACCCTTTTTCTGCGGGCCCTTGAGTCTCTTGAGTTGACATTCTACATTCTCATTGTTGAATGGAGCACGTGCGTTCATTAACTAAAAAATAATTTATCGCAACAACTCGGATTTCAGATTTTGGATTCTTCATATTCAGAAATTCAGATTGACTTCCTTCCATCTGAACTCAACGTTGGTTCGAGGAATGGGAAAATGTCTAAAATATACGTTGGACGATGATGTCAAGTGCAAGTGAGTGCACGGCTGTTGGCCTGGGCTAATAAAATTAGTGATAATTAAATGGATTGTCGAGGGAATTCTTCGTTCTTCGTGATTTTTTTTTACCGTTGTCCATATTTCTATCCATGAAATTTGAGTGCGGGCAGAAATAGAAATAAAAAATATATACAAATACAGATACAAGCAAGCAATGGAAAGTTGGAAAGGAAAGTGAAGTGATGCATAAGGGAAAGTGTGGAATGTGGAAAGTGAATGGGAGAGAATGGATTTGCATGCGCTCAGGATCAGATCAGATCAGATCAGAGGAGTCCTCTACATTTCTACATTTCTACATATAGTCAATCGTAATGAGGATTCGTCATGTTATTCATTTGATGGAGTGGAGAAGCAATAAGAGGGAAGGCAATAAAGCACGTGGATCCTCTTCTTCCTCTCTCTCTTGTGAAGGGAGATGCGTCGGAGTTTCGAAGGATTCTAAATTCTAATGTAATGTAATAAGTGCTTGTTCGTTGGATTTTTCTCTTGTGTTGGTTTGGTTTTGGATTGGATTGGATTGGATTGGATTGGCTTGGGAAGGGAGAGAAAAGTCGAGTCTCTTTCGTTCGTTCGTTCGTTTGTTGGTTGGGTCTGTTCCCCTCACGCGTGTGGAATGGCTTATAATCAAATATCTGTCCTCTTAATGAAATGTTCCATGAATACAGACGACCATTACTCACTCGATAGGAATCTCCATAAGTTTTCCCTGTATAGTTTGATGGTTGATAGTTCTTTCCCTTTTCCCTCTTCCTTCCTTCTTTCTCACTTTCCCCCCAGAATCCCCAAATTCCAAATTCCGAATTCCAAATCCCAAACAAAAAAATTCCACAAACTGACATGACAAAGAGTTTTCTTCCCAGTGCCGCATCAAAAACTACATTCAAACCATCACCCAAAATTCTTTCCACTCAATTTTTCTTCATAGATTTCTTCCATTGATAATATCTGTATATAAAAAACACATCTACACAATCAGACTTTACATATTTACATGCTGCAGAACAGAAAGTGCAAAGTAAGTATCTGTATTTCCGAGCTGAGACAAACAAGAAACAAGGAAACTTGTATCTGCAGATATCTTACATATCGATATCGTATCTGTATTCTAGTGTGGACTAATGACTGTCTGAATCAAACAACATTTTGAATTTTACACAGCATACAGACGATATTTCAGAATCTGTTGGGATTTTGATTGGGTATTTGACTTATTTGTGAGACACCAACAACCACACGGGAAAAGACTTAACGAGTATTTATTTATTAGGCGGAGAGACATTTCCTACATTATTCTACATTATTCTACACTATTCTACACATTCGCAATAATTGTCAATGGTGAAGGAAAATTGGAGCTGGATGATGATTTGGCATTTGGCATTTGGCACGGCCAACTATTTATTTTCAAATAACTTGAAGAGAAGAGAAAGAACATTTGAGATTCCAAGTCCAACTATTGTTCAGTTTACCAAGTTTTTTCTTCTCATTCTTCGTTTCGTTCTCGTTCTTTGCATGAGAATGTGAATATGAATGTGAATAGACAGAGGCAGAGGGATTTTCTCTTAGTAAATGCATTCATTGAGCTGAAACTGAGCGTGTGTGTGTTTGCGTGGAGCCAGTTATGTACATTATTCAAGATAAGCCCCGTGTGTGAATGTGTAGTTGTAGCTGTAGTTGTATGCACATGAGTTAGACACATGTGAAAATGTTGCAAAAAGACTCGAGAATATGGGTGAGCATTGGCCAGAGAAGGAAAAAGAGAGAGAGAAGTGTGTGTGTGTGTATTTGTGTGTGGATTGGAGTACTATCCAAATGGTATAGTCGTAATATTACCGAGGAGACTCTGGGTACAGAACAGAGAGTGAAGTGACTAGAAGGTAATGAATAGTCAAACCAAACCGAAACCGACATGATGGAGGGGAAACACCCGACCCGACAGACATGCTTTCCAGCACTCTCCTTTGGACCATAATTAGATTGGCCAACACAACAACTTCCAATTCTCTCCCCGTAATTTTCTTTATAAAAACCAAATAAAAATCAAACTCTCCCAAAAATCACATATATCGCCTTTTGCCTGTTATAAATTTTAGTGTTCCATATTCCATTCGTATATAGTTATATCTGTAGTCATAGTTCGTGCATAAATATTACCAGTGCTTAAAGTGTACTCAAATAAATAGGTATACGGCGAAAAAAATGTAATCTTATCCAGTGTAAGTTTTTATTATGTACGTATTGTATTTACAATTTTACT
>JAIUND010002189.1:0-24893 GCA_034699125.1 Gisinianus flammeolus | reverse complement strand
GTGGATTTATAACATTTCACTGTTATAACATTTCACCTTATAACATGTGGATTTATAACATTTCACTGTTATAACATTTCACCTTATAACATGTGGATTTATAACATTTCACTGTTATAACATCTCACCTTATAACATGTGGATTTATAACATTTCATTGTTATAACATTTCACTGTTATAACATTTCACTTGATAACATTTCACCGGACACGGTGTGGAGACAGGGCCTATTTTAACATGCTAACTAGTCACCATTTTTTGGTGACTTGCCCTGGCCCATGGTGACTAGAGTTTACCCCACAGTTTTACAAATTTTGAAAAAAAGCTAATGAAAGGGCACGAAAACAGTGGCCAGGGCACTCAATTTCAACTAAAAACGGCAAAATTCTCTAGAAAAGGCAGTAAAAATTTTTGGGCTCGCTTCGCTCGCCGTTTTCTTTTCCCTTTTTAGCCCAGAAAACCCAAAATCGCCAATAGGTACATTTTGCACTAGATAAAATTGCAAAATTTTGTAACTTCCACTAGATAAAAGTGGAATTTTTGCCAGCCTATAGGTAAAATGACATTCGGAGCAAAAAATCGGGTGTATCAAAAATGCCCTTTTCTAAAAATGGTGACTAGTAAAATATCGTTAAAATAGGCACTGTGCGGAGAACATAAATTGAGTCTCACGAGAAATTCCCCACAAAACATGCAATTTGCATGCATAAAATGATCCGTCGAACTCGCCCCATTTTCATCAAAAACCATTGTTATTTTATAAAAAAAATTAATTTCATTCCACGGTCCAGATTCTCACCAAAATGAAAACGCATACAACCTTACAAACATTTGGAGAATATCTGGTAAACTTTTTGTGGAATTTGAAACGCCGGGTCACGTTGATCCAGACAAAGTTTTCAGGGTTCAAAAATGCCATTTTTGACATGCTTTTTTCAATCTGGCCGTATTCATGAGCCTTTATACATACAGCCCTCAAATATAAAGATTTCAGCAGTCTAACACACGTCCTTTGATGTCCTGACGAACTCAAGTTTCAAATTTCTAACATTTTCAGTCAGGAGCCCATTAAAAACGCGAGACACATCGGTCGAACTGGCCCCTCCTGACGGTACGCCATTGATTAGTCCAACTTCAATTGCTCGTCACTAGTTTGTCATTGTTTTTTTCAAGTACCAAAAGATGATCAAGTTCATTTTCCTATAGCGGAGATAAATCTGGACGACGGTCTTAACAAATATTACGAGCACCAAATGGAGTTTCATAACTTGTTAGTTGTTCGTTTATTGTATTTGCATAATTTTTTATATGTGTGCATATGAAAATATAAATAAGAGAGGAAAAACAATTTATTTGTCACTTCTACAAATTGGTAGTGGCCAAAAACGACTACAATACAGACACCATTCTACTCTAATATTATAACGGGTTTAACTATAACGGCATTTTTTGGTAATAAAAATTGACCAAAATGAAATTTGGACGGATGAAACGTAAAGTTAGTGGACACTTTGGAGGGTGACGACCATCATGACGAAAGTGCAGAGCAAACCGCAAAACTAATATATATACATATACAAACAATTTACAAAATTAGGGTAAATATGAATTTCCTATATATATATATACTTTGGTCTTGGAGGGAAAAATTTAAATTGGAAATTCAAATCCTTACATGACCGACGACTGCTGGTGTGATTTTGAAGAGGGATCCGACGCCATAAGCATCCGTTCGGAGATCGTAACAAATCAAGGACAATTCCTGTCTGGAGAGGCGCAAGCAGTTCTGCTGGTACGTCAGCCAACGTCGGATTCGTCGACACTACATAGATATGTATATGGAAATTGCGGGAAATAAAATTCAAAACAAATCAGCACATTTTTTTGAATCTTGTTTTGTCAATTATATATACAATTGAAAGTCGTTTGGAATGAACAACCAAAACAAATAAATGCGATATATGATAGCATGACAAAATTATTTGTAAAAGACGTTCATGTTTTGAATTTCATTTCATTATTTTTTGTTAAAAATCCGTGTCAAAATCAGACACATGTTTTTTTTACCAGGATGGACATGGACGCCGCCTGAACATAACTGAAGCCGAGCGCGAGAATCTGCGTGATGACCAAATACCGATTCCGCCAATCCTCATAATTGAGAAGATCCACAATGTGCAGAGCATAATAGGAATTGCAATAGACGGAATAAGTACAGCACACCCAGCCAAAGGTCAAGTTGAATGACCGGAGGAGGTCATTGAAATCCCGAATGATCCCCAATCTCTCTTCAAAGTCCACTCTTGCTCTCATTTCCATGGCAAATTTGTTTAACGTCGCGGGAGAAAATCGACTACAGACATCCTTGGTGACGGTCGCCATGAAGAAAATTCCAACGATCCCGAACATGTCCGCCATCCACAAATTGTACGCTTCAAACAAGTTCATAAATCCTGCGAAAATCATGAGGACATGCGCAGTGATGGGCCAATTCTGAGCCCATTGACTCAGCCTCCAGGTAAATTCACCCTGATTTTTAAGGGCCGCGTACAGTACTTGAAAATCCAGCGTGTTGATCCCGTTCAGAATCGCGTAGTAACAGAAAATGGCGGGCGTGGAAGAGCCAAAAACAAGAGCAAAAAAAAACCCAGTTTTCTATTTTTTAATATTTTCTAATTAAATGACATGACTGAAATATACTCATTGACGTTTCTGTTTACCAAAATGCTGGCTTTGGACGCCAACCTAAGGAGCGTCGTGGAATTGAGTTTTTGTAAGAAATCCTTGATTTTTCTCTGCTCGAAAAAAACTAGGTAGCGACAGCAAAAAGCGTGAATGAAAAAGGACACGACGAATACAATGTCAAAATATCGCAGAGGACTTGTGGAGGACTTGATCGAGTTCAAAGTCCCTTGAAGGGACACCCAGGAAATGTAGAAACTCGTCACTTGCAGAAAATAACAGATGCCCTGTGGGAACACAATGAAAGAAAACCGCCAAATTTTTTAAATCCCAAAACAAAATTACAAGGCATTGAAAAAAAAAGTCCTGATTTTCTTATTCTTTTTCCAAAGAAAACTCCAATTTTAATTGGGAAATGTGTGTGTGACCTTTTGATATTTGTTCTCGACGATTTCCAGCCGATTTTTGGATGGATTGTAGACAAATCGGATGGGTAAAACTCCGGGGAAGTAAAAAAGGTAGTTGAGACTGAATAGCCAAATGCTGAACCAGGAATTTGGTTTTTTCTGGATTTTCGGAATACTCGCCCCCAACTTTTGTTCCTCTCCCCGCGAATTTGAATTTGAATTTCCATCCAGCAGATTCAACACTGTCAATGGTAAATCATTTTCCACTGAAATTCCGTCCATACTTTTGACAGCGGAATTGAATTCAAGAAATTCAAGGAGCACATCAGTTGGTTTCCCCTTCGTATAGAAGCAAACCTTTGGAATAGAAATCTGGAATTGTTTTTGGGTCGAAAATCGAAGATTAAGGCAAAACGGGAAGTATTAATTGTTTTCTCGTGTTGAGCGTATAAATCGATTCCCCTGAAACTCGTCGGCGGAAAACTCGTTGGCAGAAAACTCGTCGGCAAACAAACTCGTCGGCAGGGAAACTCGTCGGCGGTGCAACTCGTCGGCAAGAAAACTCGTCGGCGGTGCAACTCGTCGGCACACGGCCAAGTACGAATATATAATGCACTTGCCAATGCTCTTGTGTGTGTCTCATTCCACACACGCACACGCTCCACACACGCGTATATATATATATACAATCCCAACTCTCTCCTCCGCTCTGTTTTAGCACTGAAAATGGCAAGTGGCGTTCGACTCTCACATATTTCATTTCACACATTATCTCTCGGAAATTTTGCGCGGGTTTTGTACAATTTGGATTTGAAAGTGAACTTCTGAAACTTTAATTTAAGATATAAAATATTCACAATTAAAAGTATTAGACGAACAACTTTAATTGATATTAATATCATATCGCAATATACGTTAAAACTCTGGGAATAGCCTAATTACAGTATCCTGATTTCATTTCACAAAAGGCATTGGCAAGTGCATTGTATATTCGTACTTGGCCGTGTGCCGACGAGTTTTCTTGCCGACGAGTTTCTTGCCGACGAGTTTCACCGTTACCGTATAAATCAAGCCGTAAAAGAAAACGTGGTGAGCAGTGAAAGCTTTGTCGTTCTTAAATCTCAATTCAATTTAGTGTAATATATCAGAAAGCGGGCAACTATATATAATTTATGGAAATAAGTCTATTCAGTTGATGAGCCAAGCAATTCCTTGTCTTCAGAATATTCTGATTTTGATACTGTTATTTGGAAATTCGGATTTCGCCCGGGAGGATTTGATTTCAAATGAAGCGCATTAACAAAACAACACTCGCGATCAATCCATGTGCATGTGGGGACATGCACACACAGTTGAAATTACTCGGGAATGAAATTCATTGGGGAAAACGGTCCATTCTCTTATCGTTTATTATAATTATAATAATTATTGTGGAATTATCGTTCATTTTCGTTGTTCTTTGGGTACAATTTCCGACTCTCAAATATAATTAAAAAAACAATTTACGACATAAAAGCATTTAATTTAATGATTCTCACTATAATTAAAGTGGGCGATTTGAAAGTCTAAAAAGGTACTTGTGTAAAGTAATTTCAAAATGTCTTTGGCTTAATTTAATGTCTTAAGAAATTAATTTAATTTCAAAAATACCTAACTTTAATTAATGTTAGAATTTTCCTGTTCATTTGAAGATGTTGTGCTGGCTGTGCTCAATTATTTTGTAAACAGAAACAGCTCACATTTGTTAATATATGTACATTCTCCAATGTGTATTGCGTTTGGGCGGATTGCCAATGTCTGATTATTTAAATTCGCTTATCAAAAGTCAAGGGAATTGAATATTCAATGGAAATGTCACCGAGTTTCAAAACAATTGTTGGGGGTATAAAAGAAGGATTTGAGTTACATTCAAACTTCATTCGGTTCCCGCGATCTCTCAACCTCAACTCTGCTCCATTTTCTTTCTCTCTCTCCCTTCATTAGTTTATTATATAGAATGAATCCACAAACCTTCAAGATGGTCAATTAAATATTTTAAAATATATACAAAACCACAAAATAAACGTACCGAAATTCCACATTGGCCGTTATGATGGAACTGCCAAATTCAACTCACATCTCTTCCCTATTGACTGTCCTCACCGACCTCACATAAGTTCCCCACGGAATTTGAATATTTGAGTCATAATAATTCATAATGCAAATCTCGCTTGAACTTCCTCTTTTCCATTTTGACTTTTGACCGCTTCGAGCCGAGCTTTCAGCCTTGCTGGAATTTGGTCAATTTACTTTGAATGATGTTGTACAGCTATATATGTATATATAACGCGAGCATTTAGTTCGGGCATAAGGGCGAAAAGGCCTTATGCGGAATAATTCCAAACCTTATTTAAACCTTATTTAATCCAAAGTATACTGTAACACACAACGGTAAATGTACCTACCGTTGGGTGTTCTATACACCTTCGTCACAACACAACCGAAAAAAACGGTTATTGCAATATCTCCGCTTCCCTATTATTGGGAGCCTTCATATTTGACTATGTCACGTAGAATGGTGTCCCCTTTCAGGAAAACGAAGGATCAAACCCGTAGTGCATGGGACTTGACTGCTAGACCCTTAAAACAATTTCTTTATTTAATTTAAAATAAACGACATTATTGGGAGGCTTTGTTGCATCAGTGTAACGTGTAGAATTGTAAGGCCGTTCTAAAAAGTCAAGGTACGTGCCCTTAAGGTATGGGACTTGGACGCTAGACCAAAAAAACAAACGCTTTATTTAATTAAAGATAAACAGCATTATTGGGAGGCCTTATTTTGCTTCTCCAGACTGTAGAAACATAACGGCTTTCCAAAAAGTTAAGGTATGTACCCTTGAGGCGTGGGACTTGGCCACTAGACCGAAAAAACATACACTTTATTTAATTTAAAAAAAACGGTATTATTGGGATGTTTTGTTTTGCCACTAGATCCTGTAGAATCCTCGGGGCCTTCTAAAAATTTAAGGCACACGCCCCTAAGTCATGGGACTTGGCCGCCAGACCCTTAAAACCACGAAAATCACCATATTTACTCAGTTTTTAAGAAAATCGCATTATTGGGAGGCTCCATTTTGCCATGACATTTTTCAGAATACTAAGGGTTTTTCAAAAAGTCAAGGAGCCCACCCTTAAGGCATGGGAGTTGTTCACGAGACCCAAAAAACAATCTGGTGGAAAATCCATCACAGTTTTTCCTGGGGAAAAATCCATCAGTCTTTATAATGAAAAATCCATCATAGTTTTTACTGACTGATTTTCCATTGGAGTTTTACATGGTGGCTTTTTCATCACAGTTTTTATGATGGCAAATCCATCAGTTTTTATAATGGAAATACAAAAGTCAATTTTCAATTTAATTTGCTTCTATGGTTTTTTTGTGTTGGCTTTTCTAATAAGAATTGTATAATTCTTGACATTTTGATTCATGCTTTTTATTGAAACGCTTTATGCAACAGGCACATTGGTTTGAAAATTTTCCACCACAAAATTCCCTGGTGTGAATCTGGTTAACTCGACTGCTGGTTGCTTATCAATGTTAAAGCACAACGAAATGAAAATTTTAAAACCAGGGAATTTTGCTGTGATTAAACCACAGTCCAAAAAGCCAGGTTTTACTACTTACAAGAATAAGGGAGGTGCGGGTAAAAACTTACCACACGAATTAAAGTTTACCATCACTCATCAAAATCGGTATAAAGTTTTACTCGTCGACGAAATCTATAGACTTTTTTGACACTGAATTAAAGCTGCTGTGTGGACAGTGACACATGCACTTATTTTGACAGAAATATTGTTCCAAAATTAACAAAAACCATTTGTTTTAATTAATGGAAAAATGTTCATATTTTTGCCATCACAAGAAAGTCAAGCGTGATTTTTTCGCTCTCGCGCGAGAAGTCGAATTGTGTGAGAACATTTGCAAAAGGAATTTCATCATTTTTGATGTACATACCACACAATTGTCCGTCATTGTCACACAGGAAAATAACTTCCCCCCCGCCCGCAAAAACTTCACAACCAAAACTTTTGGAATGAAAAATATCTCAAGTGAGACAAAAATGTGTGTTGCGGATGGCATCACTAAATGGACGCACAGAAATCAAAGTGGTCAACATTTACCCGGACGTTTGGAGGATACGCTATCAGATAGAACACACGTTTTGGGACCCGATCCTTTGTCCATATGAGTTTCACGCCAATTTAGGCGGACGTTGCTCCATTCATCCGTCCTGGAATCTTTTCCTTACGCTGAAAGCGGCATTTAAACATTGGTTGTTCCTTGAAGAACTCGAGTCCCTCCGTCACTGGCATTTCTCTCCAACTTTCGTCCTTTTGTACAAAGACAAAGGGCGGGAAAGGGACAATCAAATTCAAATTCAAATTCAAAATCAAGTGGATATCGAATCTACGGGTTGGTTCATGGAATGTACATGGAATCAATGGATATGGATTGGTTTCTAACGGATGAAATCCGCCTTAAATTCGTCACTTCCAGTCGCATTCGCTCCCTCAAAAATTCCGTGAGTATTTACGTACAACCGTTTCAAAGGGCCGTCTGGCTCTGTCTTTTCCTCATCATGATCTACACTGGACTCGTTTTGAGTCTTCTCAAAACAGCTTGTCACTTGTCGCTCGTCACTCCCATTCGAGACGGCTTGGACCCGCCTCCATGACATTCTGACCAATGAGAATGTCATTTCCCTGTATTTGGCTGAACGCAAGTTGCCATGCAATGATTTTGTGGAGGACTTTCAAATTCGCTAGTTCACATTCCCTCATTTGCATTTCAGTGCATACAATCTCCTTCCGCTATTGGCAACGCGACTGTTCAACCAAGCTAAACAGGTGTGGGGAAAATGCGAGGAGACGCTTGATTATTCGAATTCTGGGAAATGGAATTATTTACTTGAACTCCGCCGAGTCCCATCTTGTTTGGAATATGAACGAATCTTGGCCACCTTGGAGCGGATGAGTGTCACGTGCGCGGAGGAGCTACCCGCGCTTGCGCGGAACAAACTACGATCAACACAAGGGGAAAGTTTTCTCGTGACCAGGAGAGTGGATTTTGAGTACTATTGGAATTTGTTCAAGCGGGAAATGAAGGACGATTCAAGGTTGGCGTATATGCGCACAATCTAAAAGTAAACGATGACAGTGGGATGACCTTGGAGGGATATCAGATTGATCGTAGGAGGGACTCACTTTACTCGTACGCAGTGGGAGGACGCATGCGCGTTTTGATGACTTCTGGGATTTATGGGCTGTGGCGGGAATGGGAGGACATTCAATTCGGTCCCCGGACAAGGAAACTGGCGATGATGAACGCGCGTTTTTGGATTGAAGAAACGCTGACGGAATTCAAAGTCCTGGCTTTCAAGGACTCGGACATTCATTTGATTTTCAAACTTCTCTTGATCTCCGCCCTTTTTGCAATGGGGCATTTCTTGGGGAGAGAAGTTTTTCCCCCAATAAAATGGAAGACACTATATAATTCCGGAGGAAAGTCTTTTAATTTTTGGAAATTGGGTTGAAGTAAGGAACACGTCGCCTATGCTGCCTCCCGATGCTGCCTCCGTATGCTGCCTCCCAAAAAACGGGAGGCAGCATAGGTATTTTGGTTAGGTTAGGTTTTTCGGGAGGCAGCATAAGGTTTTTGGGAGGCAGCATACGGAGGCAGTATAGGTTTTTTGGGAGGCAGCATAGGCGACGTGTTCCTTACTTCAACCACGAAGTCTTAAGGACTTCGTTGGAAATCCGTATAAGATAAAAGAAATCTGTTCACTCAAAAAAAATCCATAATCCATC
The DNA here is from genome assembly GCA_034699125.1 of Gisinianus flammeolus. NCBI lineage: Eukaryota > Metazoa > Arthropoda > Collembola > Symphypleona > Katiannidae > Gisinianus > Gisinianus flammeolus. Next base: position 15,956 of record JAIUND010002189.1, on the reverse strand, counting down.
CCGCCATTTTTAATTTGATTGTTATTGTGCTTTTTCTAGATCGAAAGCTTGAGAATTAAAGGTAATTTCAAAATGAATTCCGTTCAAATCATTAATTTAACATTAAACTCTAACAAAAAAATAAACATATCGTCAGTTAAGTTCAAAATCGTACTATAATTATTTTCCTTAATTTCGTTTGACCTGGTTGACCTGCTCTGGAGGTCAAACGAAATTAAGGAAAATAATTATAGTACGATTTTGAGCTTAACAGACGATATATATACCGTTAAACACAAATGATTATTTAGTTGTTAGCTCCACTTTGTCCGGAGTCCATGCAGATGAGGAAGAAATTGCTGCGCACAAGGCCGTGTAATATATTGAAGAAGCCAATTTAGGGAAAATCAGTTTCAGCCAATCATATTAACTTCATTATCTTGCGATGAAAAGCCTTGGACCATCAGATTTAAGGCAATTCGGAGTCGAGAATCGTGAATTTGAAAAACTTCAAGTCACAAATTTCCCCAAAAGTGTCCAATACCCGATCTTGACCATCACCAAAGTTAATTTTGACAATCCCAGTCAAATCACGGTATTTGAGTATATACCCCTTTATTCACTTTCATTTTTTTGGTTCCGAAACTTTTATCTTCTTTGAAAATTATTTCTTCCCGACTGCTGTGGATATGAAATCCTGAGTCGTTGCACAAACGTCGTGACATATACTACAGAAAAAGTTGAGCCATTGCAATATTTTCGCCCAAGCAACTCCACACCGTCCGGCTGAAAAAATATGGAAATTCTCCGACCGCTGGAATTCCCGTTCCCCTCCCGGACCGGGGCCTAAAAATCGTTCGGGTATATGAGTTCCTCGGGCCTGTCCCAAAGATCTTTCGGTGCCATGGCGATGAAGATGATGAACCAATTCAGGGCGTGGCACGTTGTTTCCATATGGCAGCCAAAAATAGGTCAGACATCGTCACACCGAAAATGTTTTCCACAAAATATACAGAACAGAGCATCGAGCAATTCAAGTTAAAGCGTTTTCGATTTGTCTGATATTGATATTGGACGATTTCATTTCCCATTAAATTTTGCTTTTTTAACTGCTCGAATGAAAACTGCGGAATTTGGATTCCCTCGATTCGTTTCCATATGTCCATGGTCGAAAAATGCCTCTTTGAAATTCCTCGGCTGCCCTGGAATGTATACCCCGGAGATTTGACGTCGAATTCAGCGGTTAGGAGGTCACACAATTTCAAACGAATGGAAAGATTCCGGTTGAATCCATCCGTTGGCATCATGGAAAATGTCAGCAAGAGCCGCCGGGACAAAAACGGAGAGTTTCTCCAAAATCCCGTCCAATGAATTCAATTTATATACAATGTATCACAAATAAGGAATAGAAATCGCATAACTTTATACAAAAACAATCAAGAACCAAGGATATCTAATTTATTTTTATAATGCGCATACTCTGCCATCACGTGTCCAAATCGAGCAAGTTTCGGGTCGTCATGAGAGAATCGGTGACCCATCAGGCGTTCCAAAGAGAATTGAGCACGGCCACTTGAAATTGATGGTCCACAGTCGGATTCGGATCGAGGAACCACCGTGAAAGACTGTTTCAAAAGTTTCTCTATAGGACTTCTGAAATGTCCTCCCGTGTTTTCTCCTCCAATGTCGAGCCAGCCCCGAATATATATTTTAAATTGTTTCCTGACAAAGGCGCATTGCTCCATCACAGCAGAGTGCACGGCCCGTCCAAAGTCAACAAAGCTGCGAATTCCGCACACACAGAAACAGTAATTCCATTGAAATTCCTTGTCGAATCATATATTGATGAATTTAAATTGTATAGATTTTAAGAATGATAAAAAATGCACAATGCAAAACACCTGCTGCACTTTCATTGCGGCGAGAGTCTCCATGCATGCGCAGCAGCAGGTGTTTATCATATAAAATCTATACACTTTGTATATATATATAAGTATACCTAAAATGCTCATATTAGAACAAATTAAACTGCTCTGTGTAATATCTGTGTGTACACGGAGCAGTTTAATTTTTTTTACTCAGTGTGTATATTTCCGTGTATAGAGTCACACGCACACAAATAAATACATGTGGATTAAAATTAAACTCACAAAAAATTAGTTAATTTGTTGATTGTGTGCTGCATTTTTCCTCAATTTCCTCGCTCTATAGTCCCCCTACAGCCGCGGAAATATATACATTTCGTCATTTGTCATTTCTCATGCGTGTGGGCACACGGTAAAATTCAGACAACTGATAAAACTCTCTCAAGCATGATTCCGTCATGTTTCTGGTCTTTTTTCGGGCTCCTGTTCATTCTTATGGTGGCCCACGTAAGAATATTTATTTAAACAATAATATATTTTAAGTACACGTTCAAGTTATATACAAATGTTTGCTTAAGATAAATGTTTCGATTGTGATTTTGTGTGGGTACTATTATATAATAGTGTGAAAGTGAAGGACGAGGAATGGTGGGAAAACGTGAGGCACGTGATGCGGGCTATTACATGTTTGGTGGGGAGAATTCAAGTGAGGAAGATCAACATGATGGAGTTGACCCCAAGAAGATGAAGACGACATGCGTGACCTTTATGGGCCCAGTGGAAGCGACTCTTTTGGAGATGTGTCGAAAGTTTTGTTGGACAGCGCCCGGCAAATATTTCCCACTCTTTGGTGGGCGTGACTGCGTCTTCAAACGCTCCCAATTCATCTGCCGTTGTTGCTGTTAAAAATGAAATGGGCAAATAATTTGCATTTTTGTATATATAGTGTCGCATGGTTTGGGCAGCGTAAATTTTCATCATTTTTCAAAATTCGCGCCAGTTTTTGAATCATGATTTTTTGAAATTTTCATGTTTTTGAATTTTTTTCCAATATAAAAATCGATGTAACTGTGGAACGCGCAAAGCGATTTTGATGAAATAAAAAAGGATATGGCTGAAAAAGAATACGCTTTTTGACTTAATATTATAACCAAAGGTCAGAGGTCCAAGTTCAGAGGTCAATCTTGTGTGTAAGGAGGAAGGGTTTTGAAGCCGTTAGGAAACGCTTTTAAAATCATTTTTTGCCGCCATGTTATTTACTTTTACAAATTTCATTCTATTTTTAGCAGACAGTGGTATTTTGGTTTTCTCAAATTCGCACAAATTCTGATCACATAAGTTTTCATGTTTATATCGTCGGCCTAGTTCCGAAAGGTTCCATATTTTTTTGATGGGCGGGGCATCGCACTTGATTCACATTAACAAGGGAGCGTAGCCAAAAAATATGGAACCTTTCGGAACTAGGCCGACGATATGTTTTATACCCACCGTTTTTTTATTTGTTTTGTCCCATAGTTTTATTGAAGTTGTGTTTTAAAGAAGGAGAAGCCCCACGATTTGCTTCACCACGAAATCCACAAAGTTGGGTACGCTTTCCCGCTCGACCGTATGAAATCCGCCAACGCTCATCGCCATCTCCCGAATTGACCTCAACACTTTCTGGCAGTGCCTCCGATAAAGCGGGGATTGTAACCCTGCGGACGTCAACCGGAGGACTCTTCGTAACTCCTCTCCTTTCGCTGTCACTCCAAAAGCCAGCTGGAACATGGAAATGTAGGCAATGGTGCAGTACACACCGAACGTCGCGTCAATAATGGCCAGCAGTGGATTTTGATGAGCGGTTCGAATGGCTGAGAACCCACCCAAAATTGCTATGATTAGACAGAGTAGTTTATTCATCCAGAGAGCGCGCCCCATCAATAAGTTGAACAACTTTAATTGCGTCTCCAATTCTCGGAAATCCTCCAACGTTTCCTTGACCAACTCAAACGAGATTTGTCCTCGCCCATCATCGTTTGTTGTTGAATTTGAATTTGAATTTGAATTTAAAGTCCCGCCTTCCCGGGCTATTATTATTTTTATTTTCTGAATGATGAGCTGCGTGAAGGCGGAGGAAGTCATGACAAAGGAGAGGACGAGGAAAATAAAGTACTTGCCCCAGTTGATAACCAAGGAAAACATGAGAGTATCCATGGACATACAGATGGAAATGGTCCAGAAATTCCTCCAATCAGCCGGCACCACGGAAATCCAGAGGATTGGAATATCCGGATTGACCAAATAAAGACCAGGAACAATAAAGAGAAGGCCCGTCGTAATTGAGAGGAAACACAGGAGAAACTCTAGCACAGTTTTCCTGAGTTCCAGCCGGCTCAGGCGTTGCGACCATTTCATCTGTAATTGTAGTTGTGGGCGGAGCCAACTTTAACTCAAATTCATCTGAAAAAGGCTCAAATTGTATAGGTATATGTACATACAAAACTATAAATCGTCTGTTAAGTTCAAAAACGAACTATAATTATTTTCCTTAATTTCGTTTGTCCGAGTTGACCTGCTATGGAGGTCAAAGTATTAGAGATGGAGCTTTGGGTCAAGCGACATTATTGTAGAGCAGGTCATGACGAATAATAATATCGCTTGACCCAACGCTCCATCTCTATAATACTTTGACCTCCAGAGCAGGTCAACCCGGGTCAAACGAAATTAAGTGAAATAATTATAGTTCGTTTTTGAACTTAACAGACGATTGGTATACAAAGAGGAATTTCCTTGAGTGCATTCAAATTCTAGTTTGTGTACCGTATACCACTATATTAGAACCCCCCGGGTTGTATTTGAAAACGTCATAGAACCCCAGTGGATGTGTAACAGGGTTCTTTAAAATCTATGATTGTTAATGTAATTTGAGTCAGAGAATGTCATTGAAAATTGAAAGCACGGGGTTTATATTGCAAAATCCTATATACAACCCCTGGGGTTCTATAACAGTTTACACTTTTACACGGTAGTTATGCATTTTTTTTTGTGTATTACCACGAATTTTGAGGATTTCATTGTAGACTTTGGTGTTCAGATCCCGCTGAGACTCGAAAAGAGTGTAAGTGTAACAAAAGACGAGGACGTAACCGGTACATAAAATGAGGATGATGGGCGTGAAATCCCAGTCAGTTTGATCCGAGAAGAAAACCGAGTTTCCCGTTCGCAGCAGTATAAAAGTCAGATGACTCCCAAACAACCCCTGCATGAACTTGTGATGGATTTTCCTCCAGATGGACTTTTGAGTCTCCATGTGCCCCCGTCTCTCCGTTGAAATTCACTGGAATGAAATTGAGCTTCGAGGCCAACGAGAATGCCGCGTAATTCCATTTCAAATCCAACCGTGTCAGCATAGTTGGATAGTGTGTATATAATATATCAGTTGCTCTATTACTGTTGGAGTTATATGGTTTTACTTCTTTTATATAAATACTTACATGATTTTTATAATTATACTACGAAAATATGAAGTGAGCTGAATTAACGTTAAACTTGAATTAAAAGCCTAGTGTCTACAATTCTTGAAATTGTCCAAAAACCAAGGATAACTCGATAGCATTACGGTACAGGACTTATACTATATAGATAAAACCAACGAAAAAACTAGGCTGATAATTGAGGTAGGTTTGTAATCTGGAGTATAGGTTTTTAATTCAAGCTTTACGGTAATATACGTGATATTTTTCTCCGCACTTCAAAATAATATTGTTTAGTTATGAATTCTTATTTTTTATAATGCTCACATTAGGTGAGAATGTGTATCAAAACTTCTGTCGCGCGTCTTTCTTATTTTTCCAAATTTCTTGTTCAAAAACTCAAATTCATCATTCGGGAAACTCGATCAGTTCACTGAAAGGCTTCCTTCAAATTTCTCTATAATAAAGAATGACTCAAATCTCCAACTTTCAACCAGTATATATATAAACATTTATTAAGTCACGTGGGAAAATCCCAGTGTGAGTTCGGTGCTAAAACACATATATATCAAATGTCAACCTTATAACTGTGCCACAACAAAAACCCCCCAAAACTCGTTAATTGCGACAAAAACCTTGCTGAATGACTGCCATTATAATTTTGCTCTTGTTTATTATATTCAATGAAATCCATTGTGAAGTTCCACAACGCGCGGGGAGAAACAAACTGTAATTCAACTTATTACTTATTAATTGCTCTCACATTTAAAGACGAATTACTGAATATTGCTTCGGCCATTCTTCGTTTTGGTTTTTGACAATTCAAAGCTTTTCAGTGCAACTTGTCATGTATTTTGATGCGGAATTGAAATTGCTTTCAATTTATTTAATTGAGAGTTTCCGCATGAAATTCGAAATTGAATTTCAGTATATATATATCTTAGGTATACTTAACATTTCCGGGTCCTTTCGTTTATAGAATCATCATTAACATAATATGTATAGGATTTAATTTCCCGTTCTTGAGAGGCATTTGAGAGGCATTCCAAAATCCATTTATACAAAAATAGTTGAGAATGCCGCTAGCTTCGTTTTTCATTAAAATAAGAAAACCCAACTAAAACCCGGGTCTGTTATATATAGTCAATGATATCTTCATAAAATTGTCATCTCTATTAGAAAGCCACTATAAAAAAAATCCAAAGTAATTCATCCATTGGATTCATTTTGTCACATCATTTGATATTTGATGTCTCTCGTATTTAATATGCACAAAGTTTGTCAGACGTTGATGACCTTGAATGTCAATTGATGGGACAAATTGTGGACATGCTTTGAACGATTATTGTCGTTAAATTGAAAAAAAAGCACTGTTTTAAAAATATCGCAACTATATATCGCAGGGGATAGTTTAACTATCTCGTGAGATAGTTTATATGTACGTTATTGTATTTGAAGTGTGTGCATACGGTGATCTGGACGATCTATAAACTATCGCGAGAGATATTTTTAAAACTGTGAAAAAAAAGATAAAATATGTGAGAATACTTTTTGAAAGTGATGCGTGATTCTTGATTCTTAAAGGTAATAGGTATCTGCTGGTATTCTACCTGTTTAATCAATATATAATCAATAATAAGTCATTCATCCATTGGATAAGGTCATACGAACATTTTTTCATTTCCATATTTGTCTCTCCCATCTAACACAGTACATGTACATATTACCTGATGACACTACCTTTGCATTAAAATTCACACTAGTACTTATTTTGGAAAAAAAAGATGGGCAGATGTTTTCACAACAGTCCTATTAAAAATCAGACCTGCTATACAATGGATCAGAACGTATGGGGTTGAGTGTATTAATTTTTAATTTTTTTAATAGAATTGTTCAACTTTTCATTATTTTGTTTTATATATACTTTATATTTGATACGTATCATTTTTGCTTTTAATATATACAGATACAAGGCAGAGTACCACAGCGGACCTCACAAGAAGACATGGGCAAAGTGATCAAAGGTACTCGAGCTCTCCTGCATTTGGTACGCCGAGATGGCGCTCTGCACATTCCACTGAGGAGTATCACGATGATGATGATGATGATGATTGATAGGGAGCCCTGGTGGAGTCAATGAACCCTCCTCATTCTCATTCTCATCGTCGCCGTCTCCTCGGAATTTGGGGTCCACATAAGTCCCCTTCCCATTCAGCTCAAGATCAAGGAGTCTCTCTTGATGGAGACCTCAACTCAGCTAATGCCACCCTCCACCTCTCCCGCATATCCTCAGCCGTCTCATCCGTCTTGGGCAACGGAATGAGGCTCACTTCCCACGTGGTGTAAGGGCTGAGGATAAAGTCCCCGTTCTTCAGATCATTCCAGTTTCCTAGAGTGTCCAACGGCTGCCCATCCTCATCCCGCTCAAAGCTCAACTGGAAATTGAGGGCAGGAGAAGTGAAAGCATGAACTCGCCCTCCAAGCTGATAATAGTTGTTCCCCATGTGCGTCAGGTTGACACTAAGGTTGTTCAAGGCGGCCTTGAGGCGTGCAGTCCATTCTGCTGGTGGCAGAGTTTTTGTTTTTGACCCTCCGGCCACGAGGTCCATCTCTAGTCGGCTCACTTTGACAGCCATCATTTCCGCAGCGGATTTGCCCACAGGGCTTGTCAGCACGACCTGCATTCCATTGAGAAGTCCCTTGATGGCCTCTACGTCAGGCCCGGAAGTGCCTGACCACACGTAGAAGGAGAAGCCATGGAGGAAGGTGTGACTATGGAGGTAGCGTTTATAGATCCCTGTCACCTGCTGGTAAAACCCGATCTTCTTCAGTAGAGACCGGACGGACTCACTCACGGCCGCTGCCAACTTGCTCAGCTGCTCGGGGTCATCGGCCTTGACGGACGACATAGACTCAAACTCTGCTGGGACTTTGAGTTCATGGACGAAGAAGCGAGCAAAGGGGAAGGCCCACATGGAAAAGGACGTCATGGAAAGCTTGTAGTGGGACAGGATGAGACTGGACTGGATGTAGATGTCCAAGGTCACGGCGGCTTCACGGAAGGCCGCGTCTTTGAATGAGCCCTCCGAGACGTAGCCGGACGAAGCAACGTCAGCAATGAACTGGGCCAGTTGGGACTGCTCACCGTAGTGGTCGAGGCGGTCATAGATGTTGATGATCGTCTTCAGGGCGTCGTTCAATTTCTGCAATGAAGGAAAAAAAATTATTTTGATTGACACATATAGAAAAAGACATTCAAAATTCAAAGGACTTTGTATTTGTAATATTTGTATATTATGTTTGTAAAAACTAAGAGACATACCTCAAAGCAGCGGGTCATGGAGCTTTCAACCTTGGTTCCCTTGGTAAATGCGGCCTGGACAATGTTCTGAATGTCCCTGAGGGCCGTCGTCATCTGCAACTTGCCGACCTCAAGGGCGACACCAGAATGGCTGGAGAGCCCATCAGTGAACTCCTTGACATTCTTCTCCATATTTGAGATCATGGGCCGGAGGACATCATGAATACTATCTTGCTTTGCATCAATGTCCTCCACGTCCGCCATGGCCTTCCGGATCTGCTCTGACACACCCTCAAAAGCTTTCTCCTTGTTCTTGTATTCCTGGTATACTTCCATTCCAGCTTTGGCAAGGTCCATGAACTGCCCCGCTTTTTCTACACATTTGGTCACCCTGTCTCGCGTCTCTGCCGTCACGTCCTTCTGACTCTTGAGCGTCGTCTTGGTCTCCTCCAGAACCTTGTTCAACTCCTTCTTGGTCCGTGCGATGAGGGCGTCGCTGTCGGTGAGGTCACGGAGCGCGTCGGGTTTCAAAGTGCTCTCGCTAACGTCTGCAGTCTTATTTCGCTGCTTCTTGGCGTCGGCGAGGCTTGCCTGAATGTCTGTGACCTTTTTTTGAAGCTCAGCGAGGTGCTCCTTGACCTTTGGGCCCTTCGGCTCCTTCAGAAGGGCGTCAATATCCTTTATTTGAGCCTCGTAGTTATTCACTCGCCCCTTCAGACCCGTCTTTTTTTTTGAAATCACAAGCAAAAAAAACAAATGTCAAATGTACAATTAGCTACACATTTTCTATATTTTTACGGCCCTCAAACCACTTCAAATACGATGTGAGTTCTTTTAATAAATACTAAATACCTCAAAGGCAATCTTGACTGCCTTCTGCGCAGTCGCCATGCTTTCAGGGATCTCTGGCATGGTAATGTTCTTTTCCGCATCGCCCTTGGCCACAAAGTTTTGCGTAATGCCCACACCCGCTCCAATTACAAACCCGGCAGCTTCTCCGTAAGGCCCGGCAAAGCTGAGGGCCTGAGCCCCAATTTTGAGCACACCAAAGATGGCGTTCATTTGCATGAGGGATTTGAGGTCTGCCTCCTTCTTCTCAAGCTCCTCAAGTTTTACAATGACTTGAGAGCGAAGGCCCGCAATCTCGTTGACCAAGCTTGTAATTTTCATTCGGATCTGCTTTTCAATCGTTTCAATTTCCGGCTCGAGAACATTCTTGATAAAGTCATTTGCCTCCCGGAGTTTCCCCTCGATTCGTTCTTGATAGCCTTTTCCATTGTAATCATTTTCTGCTTGAACCGGTCCGAGGTCTTCTTGGACAGCTCTTGGATCTCTTGAAGAGGTCACTGAGGAACTCTTGAGTCCTGACGACGATGACCGAGTCCGCATCAACCTGGAGACTCACGGTGGTGGACAGGGCAGCCGTATAAAGGAGCCGGAGGACTTCACGTTCCTCTTCAATGAAAGTGGAGTTTGAGAGAAGCCGGACTTTAGCATGGACGCGGTCCATGAGGGACTGAAACAATGGGAGGAGCCTCTCCTGGCCTTTTACGGTCTGGTGACTCTGAAGAAGTTCCCGCTGAAGCCCCAACATCTCGGTCACGAGGTCCGTCGTCTGGGTCAAGTTCCGGATTGTTTCGGAGTGGTCCAGTTTTTGGAGGAATCCTTGGATGTAGCCGGCAAGGAAGGAGCTATTCCCCGCGAGGCGGACCGCCCACTGCCGAAACCGGTTCAGGGACTCCACGGGGGCATACAAGGTCGGGGTGGGTGGACTCTCCAGCTTGGCATTGTTGCCCCCGGATTTGCCTCCTTCCCCATTAGGTTGCCTGGGGCCGGTTCGGATCCCATTATTTGGGTCCACCCGGTGCCATATACATTCATCAGTTCCCCGATATGCCGTGATTTTCCAAACTATCCCGTCTCCATCTTTTCCGCCAGCTCCACCTGCACCGCCGTCTCCATTCGCGCCCGCGGTTCCATTTACTAATGGCATAATCTTTGCTTGGACTTGGTTCGGTCCTTTATTGTCGTCAAGAGAAATCATTTGGACGGTTCCGGATCTCCCAGGGACGCCACCCTCCCCACCTTTGTAGCCACGTTCCCCAGCCTTCCCAAAATAGTGGAAGTCCCCGTGCGTCTCTTGCCCCAAACCGGTAGTTCGCACATATTCGTCCATTATATATCCATACGGTTTCTGACTCAATTGAATATCGTAGTCAGTATGACGGTTTGCGCTGTCAGATTTATGGGAGCAATTAGCCGTCACCTGGGCGGCCTCAAGATCCACTCACTCTGTTACCTCCCGCTCCGCCAGCATTCCCACTTTGCCCAGCCCCACCGTGCCCACCACGACCTGTCAACGTGAGTGTTCCGTTCCCACTGTGGGCTGACTGAGTCCATCCAACTCCAAAGAAATCCCCACCGAGGCCCCCTATAGATAAAATCTAAACAAATTTAACAGCTTTGTTTGAGTGACTGGCGGTAACAAATGAAAATAATATTAAAGGGATGAGATAAAGTATATACCGTACCAGGTTTTCCCGGAGTGCGCTTTGTTCCATCGTGATCGGTCGCAGCAGGTGGTGCGGGCGCCGGCCGCGTCTTGCCCGTTCAGGTCAAACTTCCTTTCACCGTCAATCCACCAGTTGGGAGCGATGATGGTGAGTTGGACGTTCGTCAGCGTTTCGTTGCCAACAAGATCCGAGCGCTGCAGGTCACAGTCAATAAAGACGGTGTGACTTGCTAGAAGAACGAGTGACTGGAGACTTCCCGTCTTGACCACTTTGAGCAACTTTAGAACTTGACTCAACACCAAGAAATTTCCTTGGGCAGTCCAGCTGTCTTTGTTGTTTCCGGGTTTTGGAGTGTTCCACTTTTCAACCGTTCCCCGGAGCGTTGCGCCCAGGAGCTCGTTCAAGGCCGCCATTTTCCGCGGCTGAGTCTCAGGTACTTGCTTGAGCGTGGCGGGCACTGTCAAATTGACTGCAGGGACTAAGGGAAGTTGATTCGTGAGATTTTGGAAACCCTCCTTGCTCACAAATGTAGTGTTTTATCCAAATTTGCTCGCCCATTCTATAAGGCGGAATTTATCGTGGACTTGAGTGTCCGCGTCTGCAAGGTCATCAAAGAGTTTTGACAAGAACGAGGACCATGCTGCCTCGTTTGAAACAAGCTCAAGTAAGCTTTCTATGATCCGCCGGCATTGCTCTTTCTCATGTCCAAGGTTGAGTGGACTTTCGTCTCCGCCGCTTTGTCAATCAAAGTCTCCATAAAGAGCTCGAGGAAGTTGAGAGAAAAAACAAGTTGCTGGATGACTTGGCGAGAAACCGGGACCACGGCTGACTGGACACCCACAATGAATTCCTTGAAAAATCCAGTAACGGTACCAGCAGTAGAGGCATTTACATTTTTTGTTCGATTCATAAGGGTTGCTTGGTCAGACTGGAAATTTTTCATGCGATCCGAAGTCTCCTGCAGGCTTTTGATGGAGTCTCCAATGTGCGTGAGCGGATTAATTTCCGCAATGAGAATCGTCCTCAATTCTGTTTGAACGCTCGCTAGCCCGATTTTGATTTCCTCCTGGATCTTGGAAAGGATATTGCCGGCGAGGAACGTTTTTAAATTTTTTGGAAGACTTTGAACGACAGATGTCCAGCCATGAAAATGAACAATACTTTTTGGCAAACGACTATCAGGCGTCTGCATTAGGAATGCCAAATACTTTTGATCCATCTCCAGTGTCTCGAGCTCTTTTTCCATTTTCATATTCAAAGGGCCAGGAAGGGTCCGAAATTTTAAAATAATATCAGCCAGGACGTCCGCCGCTGTGTCGGAAACGGAACCGAAACCGGAAATGGTTGAGTTCGTGTTCGTGGTCCAGGTCATCACTTCCCGCAGGGCCAAAGTCACATTTTGAACAGACTCGGGGTCTTGAGCTTGTCTGGAATACATCCAGTACTTGTTTCTCTATCAGTTTCCGATAGCTTGAAGTCAAATGACCGAGGATGACACTGACATTCCGACCGAGCTCTTTGACAACATCCCTCACGGCAACGTCCGTCGAAGGACTCAAGGCCGCTCCAAAATCCTCTTTAGCTCGTTGCGTGTACTCAATATTATTTGAAATGAGGGAGAGTAGTCGTTTCTTGTTGGACAAAACGTCTGAGAGTTCACTTACAAGTCCCTACTCTTTTGGGGACCAGAGGAGTCCGATCCGACTATAGCTCCCCGTTGAATCTTTCGCCAAGAGGGCTCGGAAGAGTTGAGCAGCTGCTCGTTGCTCATCCGGATGCAAATTCCTTGGCAAACCGTCGGCAGCAAACTGAGCAAGCGTCCTCCCGATACTTGCAATTACTACAGGTTCTGAATCACGGACGGCTCGAACGTTCGTCACGACGATTGCAAAGGAATTGTTGTATTTAGCAGGGACTTTGACCAAGGCCACGACCGATTTCACGAGCTCCAAAAAATTGTTGGACACGGACAGACGAATTATAGAGAGAAAGTCTGTGACGATCACAATTTTTACTGCCGTCGCGGAGTCCGCCACTTGTTTGGTAAAGAAGTTATTTACGATCTGGACGGTGCTGTTCCGACTATTATTGAACTCGGGACAATCGTAGAAAGCAGCTTTGGTTTTGGATTCAATGGCAAGGCGAGGAAAGAGAATGCTGGACTGGGATTCGTTGCCGATGGTTCCTGCTTTGTCTTCAAAAACAAAAAGGCCCTGTTCATTCTGCCATGACCTGATGTGACGAGGTTTGACGGTGAGGAGTTGAACCAGATTTGTTTTCGCGGCACCCGAAGAGCCCAACACGATCGTCACGTTGGTTTGGTTTGTCTTCTCGATGACCTTTGATCCTTGGTCGAGGTAGGCCAGAGTTTCCTGGGCAAGAATGGTGGAATTGCCTTCTTGAGAGCGACTCAAAGGGCGGCACACTCCATTTTCACAGGCCTCGGTGAATGAACAATCCTTATTGCTCATACAGGATGAGCCGACAGCTCCGAGTCCTGCACATACACGAATAAATCATAGAGTTATGGAATAAAGGAATGTAAATATATTCTTCTAGTCAACCAAATCGCTACAAAGCGTCATCCGAATCGTCACAAATTGTAATAATTGACTGTATTTACCTGAGCTTTCAAAATATCGATCAGCTCGGTTCACGTTTGTCTTTCGTCTGGATGAATGGAGAGGGTTTGAATGGTATGGATGAATTGAATGGTCGACATTGGATTTTTCCTGCAAAATGGTCACATATATAAGAAGATTTTGCAATTAGCATTGGTGTATAATATGACATTGCAAAAGGTCAACGTTATTATAAAAGGTGGCGATAGGGGTAAAACAAAATTAACGTTAGACTAATATACAAATGTGCCGACCGAAACTCGTTTAGTTGTCATTCTTTTGTGATCCTATTGTTTTGAAATGTAAAAGCAAAAAATGTAAAGCAAAAAGCAATATCAGAAGCACACATTTTTTAAAACGCAGAAACGTCACCAAAAAAATCATGCAAAACCCGACATTTGTTTTCTTTAAGTCACCTTGACAATGTGATTGGCGGTGTGCATCCATGTTCCGATTCTTGAATCTTCATCAAGTGGATCCACAAGTCCGGCAAAAAGAGGACGAGGGTGCTGATAAATCACAAGGAATTTACAAGAAACGAATACAAACATTAAAATTGTGAACAAAATCAGCAGATATATACTAAAGTTTACAATTATGGGTAAAAAAACAAATTTGAACATCAAAAGTTGTTTAGTCTATAAAGTAACTCACGGATTTTGAATTCACATTCACTGGAAAATTAAGCAGCAAAAGTATTGTTAGAAGGAAAAGTCCAAAAATTCCCAACAGAGTGAGTCGTTTTCACGGAATCTCCATGATTAACTGAAGAAGATATACGTAGAAGTGTTCTATAACAATGCGTATAGATTTGTACACCACGACTATATATATCTAAATTTTTAATATATATATTAGTATTGTGGAAGACTTGTGTGCAGGAGTCCGAGTAAAAGATGACTTGTATTCAATATTTTGCTTTTCATCACTGAAGATTGTCAGTCTTTATATATATGTGCAAAAAAAAACTGGAGACGTGTGTTTACATTATATTTCAGTAGTAAAAAAGTTGTAAAAGTGACGTAAAAACATCACATTTCATCGCGTGATCACAATTTTGTATTTTGTTTCCTTGTCGTCAATTTTAATGAGAAATCAGCACAAAAGCAAATGATGTGTGGAAAGGTTAAATGCTATATAACTAAGGTACGCCAGGGCAAACCAAGGCCATTTGTTTTTGGATAAATTAGATTTATTTATGAACAATCACATATTATGCATGAGTTTCAGGTTTTAGCAAAAGTATAGAGAAATGGCAAGTACGAACCACAACATATATAATTATTGATTATATCTATGCAAACTAAATATTCATCTGTTCAAAATTCAAGAAAGGCTATATAGCGTGACCTTTTTTTTGATACTAATAAACTTGTTGTAGATTAACGATATACAAAACATTACAGTACATTTTACAATTCGGAACGCTATATATACTTCTGTAGTTTAATTTTTGGCATTTTGGTATATGTACAAAAGAAAGTGTTTTGATGCAAAATCTGCGTATATGATATGAAATATGTAGAAGACCGTAAGAAAAGGGGCAAAGTACGTATACCTAGTTTTAGAATTATAGCGCCTTGAATACTTTCGGCTGTTTGGCGCGTAAATACGTTTCTCAATGATTGTAATTAAATTCAAATTGCACAAATCATCTGTTTACTTTAATTTAGAATTTTTGGAGAAGTTTGACGACCATATCTTAAATTACTTTTTTTCAGTAAAAACGGTTTAAACTTGCCCTAAAATATTCTCCATGTTCTGTTGTCCATAAATATGCAAGAAAGAGTTTTATGTAAATAGTCCCTATTCTGGCAGAGAGCCTCATGTGAATAATGATTCTGTGGGGAAATTTATTGAACGCATGGATAGTTTTACCCAGGCGTTCCTTATTGTCGTTTACAAATTGTCCACTCATATATGGCTTTGGACCCGGATCTTTATATATCGCAAATATATATAAATAGTCTTGCTTGTAATACATATATATATATATAAACTGTACGCAAAAGTCGTTGTATATAAGAGCACCTTTGGCCTTTCTCTCACAGTTGACACTCGCTCTTATCGCCCATCCAGAGGATATTTTAGCAAAAAGTCACTACGTACAATTTTTTTTTCACAGGGGTACTTTTGATACTCCGATTTTTTAAAAAGAGCACTTTTGATACTCCAATACTTTAAAAAGGGCACTTTTATAAACGATTTTTTTTAAAAAAAGGTAC
>JAIUND010002188.1:0-24899 GCA_034699125.1 Gisinianus flammeolus | reverse complement strand
AAGCAGCAAAATTTAAACTGATTGTATTTCAAGAGAAATGTTTAAAGGAATTACGAGAGTTAAGTTTTAATTATAGATATTTGCAAATGTATTTGTTGATGCGATTGGTTGGAAATGAAAGTGGCGAGCGCAGCGAGCCAAAACGTTTTTGGGAGACTGGCAATTTTAATTTTTTGTAGACTTTTGGTACCCTTCAAGAACATTTTGTGTCTTTTAGTTCAGAAGTGCCCCTTCAAATCAAAAATACCGTTTTCAAAAGGGCAAAGTACTATGTACAAGTCGCGAGGGCTATGTACAAGTGAAAAGGGCTACGTACAAGTAACTTGTACGTAGTTAACATGTTAAAATATCCTCTGCTTTGCAGGCAATTTCAAAATGGATAAATGCTGAAGAGAACTCGCAATTAAAGAACGTAGTGGCAACACCGCTATATGGAAATGGGAGTTTCCCTGGGAGGAAGCATTGTCGCTCACTTCCTTACCCTGACACCTTGTTTTTCACAATTTGATTTTTGTTTTTAATATCTATATACAAAGTTTCATGTAAAATGCAGGGAAAAGCATAAAAGATGAATTCAAATCGCCAATTTCCATGATATACAAACTTTTGATGTTTTGTACTGGTTTCATTGCTTAGAAAATTCCTAAAGAATTTCCACATGATTCGTCTGTAACAATTGAAAAATTTCCGTCGCTATGGCTATTAAGTACCCACCTGCGTGCAGTGAGTGCACTACAAGTGAAGACAACTTATATGAACGGCGTCCAATTACGACATTTGTTTAAATATTTTGATGATTCTTTGTATTTCCTTTTATTAAATCTTCCAAATAGATTCCTTTGTCTTTTTATTTTGTTTTGCATTAAAGATGAAATTATATTTCAAGCTTAATTTGTCTATTTTTTTTTATCTCTAAACTTTTTGGAATGCAAATGAAGATGTCAAACTCTCAGTTGAAATGTTTGCATTGTCACACACAGACTTGAAATTCAATCTGTCATTCAAATTCCTTCAAGCCTTCAACACAAGCAAGGAGAATGAACGGATTTTATTTATTGTTTACATCCATAGTTTCCAGCTTCAGAATCCCTTTTGACCATTTCCACAGCTTAAACGTTTTGGGATATCTTACTTGTGGGCATTGGACATTTCAGTTTTAAATTCGTCTTTAATTGTGATCATGTCAAAATCCTCGAGATTATTCAATTCATTTAAGCACTGAAATTACGGATATGACAATCCAGTGAAATTATATATGCAGTGGATTTTCCATATTGTTCCCAATTGCAATATATACCCTACAATCACTACGGAGTGACCATGATTGGAAATTGACAGGGTTTTCAAGGACCATTTTTTGAGAAGTTTGAATCAGTTGGGGCCTTTCCCTCCTCTTTTTGGGGTCGAAAGGTCACCCTTTCAAAGAAAGGTAATCCTTTTTTTGATGGACGCCAACGCACTTGCTTTGAGAAAAGCGTCATTTTTGTCATTCATGTGGGATATCAGTGGAGAGCGGGGCACAAATCAGTCGGGACAAAAGTCCGTCACTCCGGAGAAGTTGACTATATAGCAATTAAACCGGTGGGGATAGACGGATGACGTCCACATGTTTTTTGACCTGAGATTCAGCTATATCAAATATCAAATAAAATTTAATGGGTAGGGCCAAATAGTGGGTGTTTTGAGAGCCCAAACTTTCGGGGACAAAAAGTACATTGAAAACACAATGTTTCGCCGCAGTGTGATTTTTCAAGCGGCTTTTGAAAATCATATTTCTTCTTTATACATTGACTTTGACCTCAACGCTTTCTTAATCGTTTGCTATAGAATCCGAGTCCTTCCTCACAAAAATCATCAATGGTTCACCTCAACAATTTGACCAATTTCCATATATCGTCTGTTAAGTTCAAAAACGAACTATAATTATTTTCCTTAATTTCGTTTGACCGGGGTTGACCTGCTCTGGAGTTCAAAGTATTAGAGATGGAGCTTTGGGTCAAGCGACATTATTGTAGAGCAGGTCATGACGAACAATAATTTTGCTTGACCCAAAGCTCCATCTCTAATACTTTGACCTCCAGAACAGGTCAACTCGGACAAACGAAATTAAGGGAAATAATTATAGTTCGTTTTTGAACTTAACAGACGATATGTATAAAACAATTATAAAACAAAACTAAAAACATTATTAAAACTTTTAATTTAAAAGACATTAAAAGTATTGACACAATGTGTTATAAGAAAAACGAGCGAACTAAAAAACCTTATATTTGTGTAGAAATATAAAAAACTTGGGAAAGGAAATGAGAAAGTATAAATTTTACGGATTTTGCTGACAATATTCTTCAAATTGGGTTTTTCATCATGGTTTTGAGGTATTGATTTCTCCCACTTTTTGACTCCATTGGAATCCTGATCCATGGTTTTCCTTGGACTAACAGCAGCTAACCCTTGTACTGGACATTCTAAAGGTTTGAGGACGGGACTGGACCAATACGGAGATTCCAATTCCAGTTCATTATTTCTTTCCTCTTCCACCTTCTCCATTTTGCAACAGACAATATCAGCAGGGTTTATTTGACCGGTCAAATCTTCTTGTTCTCCTTGAAATTCATTGGCAATGCCAATATTATTATAATTATTATTAATATGTGGAGGGGCAAAGTCATGGAAAATGGTGTGACTTAATTGTGCAGGTAATGGTCGCGTATTCAAGTTCATGAGAGTAATTGGAGTCTCCTCCAAATCCATTATATCCGCAAAACCCAGGCTTGTGATTTTAGTTGGAGTGACGGGATGACCAAAGATTTGATGCATTTTCAAGTCGGACAGAGAGAAAAAGTACTCCCCACAATTCCAATGAGGACAAGTGTACGAGCCATCCGCTTCAGGTAAGACATTCATACAATCAAATTCTAAACCATCATCACATGGAGGAGGAGGAGCAGAAGCAGCTGCAGAATTAATAGTAGAAGGTTCATCCAAATTATCCACATTATTTACTTCATTCTCTGAAACGGATATGGAAACTGAATGGAAGACACCATCAATATCCATATTTGGATTGTTATTATTTGCTAGTAATGGTTGACAGGGTAAGGCGAGAGTTGTGTGGTGGAACTCTGAGGCGAGACTTGAGGAAGCGACGATTGAGGAATGAGAAGGCACAAGTTCATTAGAAGTATCATTACAATGAAGATTAAGGTTATTGGAATTAGCATTGGGATCATCAGAGTGAGTATTGACTCGAGGAGGTTTTTTTTTATTGCTATCGGACTTTTTAATGAGAGCTGCAAGTCGTTGTCTTCTCTTCATCCGCCCCGGCACCACGGCAGTCAGTTCTACAGATACAAATAGAAAATACATGGTCAATTAACAATCGACAATAATTTAATAATTAATAATTTACTATCATGTATGTACATACTTGGATAAGCCATAGTATAAATTTAAATTAATATGTACGCAATAATACGCATGTACTTATTTAATTTAAAATTTAAATACATACTATAGTGTATTTATTGATATTATTAATTGAATAAAGATGATGTTTTATTATTTTATTTTAATACCGTGTGATTGAGGAGGAAGTCGTAAAGGCTCAATGACGACGATGGCATTTAAAGCTCGTTGTAAATCAAAATTCTTGAAGGGATTACGAATGACCAACTTGGAAAGGAGTTGCTCTTGAGATTCTGGACGCTGACGGCTTTTTCTAGTCGATATTCTAATGGGATTGGGATGTACTTTGGATTTGGATTTAATGAGTGTGGATTTTGGTGTTGACTTTGATTTTGCTTTCGCTTTAGATCTCGATGTGGTTTTGACATGAGCCTGCTCATTTGGATTCTGAGGAATTTTGACGTCTTCCGTGGTACAATGAAGAGTGTGCTCGGTTAAAAGGGTGTACGTGTAAAATGAATGGTGACATTTGTGACAGGCAAACCGTTCTGCTCATAATAGAAAAAGAAAAAAGATGATAATTATTAATAAATTAATATTACAGTATGTATTATTACTATTTAAGTAAACTGTACAAATCATATAACTTATATGGTTGATATAATTTGATATTGTTTGTTGTACAAAAATTATGCATACGGGTAGTATTTATATTTTACATCTATCACGGCCATACTTCTACATGCAAAGGTAAAGACTAAAATATAAGTATAAATAGCTGTAATTTACCCTTAAAATGCACTCTACGTACATGAAAACGAGCGTTCTGTAAAAAAAAACATTATTAAAACATAATGTAATCATTACATTGTAATGTAATAATGTCGTAGGTTGAAATTTAAAATTCTCAAAATTCCAACAATTTTCAAATGTTACATTAGTAAATCAGAACAAATATTTAATTGTCAATAGATATTATCATTTGATTACCTGTCTCACTGTGAGAGTTGCTGCGCAAATCGTGCATTTGTACATGATGCGAAACCCATTTTTAGTGTACACTCGGATTTTCTCTGTACCAAATCCAAATAGAATACATGAGAAAAGTCGGTAAGTACATATATTAATATATTAATATAATAATAATAATATATTATATTCGTTGGCCTAAGTAAAAAAAGCCTCAACTAATGTTAGACCCAGAAGGCGTATACCAATATGACTTACACGCATATTCACCGTCTGGGGCCAACATTAGTTGAGGTTTTTTTTTACTTAGGCCAAGGATATACATATATATGTATAAAAAATAAAAAAACGGTGTAAAATATGCATTACTTTTTTCTTTTTCATTCCGATTGGGTAAAGTAAAATCAATTCTTATCAATAGATACTATATATAGGCAATTACAGATAAATTGTATACTTACTCAACATCTTATTAGCTTCTTGCATTTTTTCTGATGTGATTAACTGCACTTTGGTTGCTGAGGTTGACATTAATTTTGCATTGGCCTCCATTCGGTGATAATTTGGTCTTGGTCCTCTTCCCATTTTGATTTTTCTTTGTACGCGAGGCTGACTCACCACAACTACAGCTATAAATACCAAGTAAAAAATGTATGGGTAAGGAATAGTAAGGATATTCATTTTCAAGATGTTTAACTTGAACAATTTGTAACATATAAATAATATATGATTTGGTAAACCACAATGACAATATAGTATATTGAATATACAATGGAATCAAAAACGAATAAAACATCATCGGATATCGTAGAAATCGTAGACTGAATAAAGATCAGAGAAAAAACAACATAGCAATAATAATAATAGCAATAATTATATTATAACTGTTGTATTTTTACTAATACCTTTCTTTGGAATCCTTGGAAGTTTGTCCATAATTTCATTTTCCGTATCATACTCACTATCTTGTAGTTCCTTCTTAATAGCTTGATAGTTCCCGTTTAAGTAGGTTTTATTCACATCTGTGCACAGAAAAGATAGTAGGGGTACATATAATTAATAAATAATTTAATAATATATTAGTATACATAAATATTTATGACAAATAAAAGCTTATATATAAGGGACAATGAACATGTTTACTGTATTATATTATTATTATTACAGAGTAAAATTATAGGATTATTGGAGGCAATTCATCATCATCATAATAATATTTTTGTAATAGTATGATTATGATGATATGATTTTGTAAGTTTTAGTTTTTGTAAACTTACAGTTATTTAAAGTATCTTCTAATCTAGATTTCCAAGTCTCCAACTCATAAAGTTTGGTCCTCACTTCCATCACCATACCGTCAACTTTCTGTAGCTCCACCAAAATACTTCGGATTCTTTGGTAGTCGATGGGACGAGTCACCTTCTTCATCATCTTCACCGATTCCCTCTTCATATTTCATATGTATAATTTCTTCCGTCTCACACAGCTGCCACAACTGCAGTCCACAATCCTCGTCAGACTTTTATTATCAGACCCCTATTAAAATCAACAACAGAAAAACAATCCATAAATTAACCTCTGTCTTACATAATAAAACCATATTTTATATTACATTTCAACTTCAATTTTGAATTTGTATACATAATAATTCAAGAACTATTCAAGCATGCAATGACCGGACATACGATACATGTGTAAAGTAGCTGGCAAGATGACCAGTCAATTGTCATCTTGTCAACTATTTTACACATGTATATGCAACTTGATGTAATATTACGCTCATAATTGTAATTAAATTGTCCAATTAAATCAAGTCACAAGAAAATTACAACTATGTAATCTATAGACAAATTTATCGAGCCAAATTGTTATAAAATGTGTATACATACAAAATCTGAACAAAATCTATCAAATCCAAACTATGAACTATACACACACATGTATTCAATTGTCAATTGCACACCGATTCTGAATGTGGAATTCGTACCTTTAATTAAATCCCCCCTACAAAACTACAAAATACCGACTTTACTGTACAATAATTAATTAAACTATAATTGGGGAAATAATTAAATGAGCGTGATGAAAAATAAAGCGAGAGTTTTGATAGCAAATCTGAAATTCTCCGGAGTAGATATTATAGACATAGATAGGACACACAACCATATGTACGGGACCACAAAAAGAGGGATTGACTGTACTTGGTCCAGGTGGGGGTATATATACATATTTCACTGAATGTGACGTAATTCTGATTTGAATTACTTCTTGAATTACTTTGAATTCTTTACATAAATTCCATCCTTCAAAACCCTCTGAGACCAAGGGTGTCTTTGGGAAGAGTCGTTTACTCTAAATGGGAGCTCTGCATTACAGCTTTTTTTTTGCTCCTTCAACTTCTCTCAATGGCTAGTGGTCACGTTTGAATCTTTCAATAGCCGAAAAAATCACAAAATTCCACTAATTTTTCATGGATCTGCACACTTACCCCACCTGGACCTAGTACAGAGCATATGCTGAAGCTAAAAAAAGTGGGAAATTGAGGTTCCTCACTGTAAAGACATGAAGAGTCCTATCTATGTCTAGTATATCTATTTTCTCATGAATTCTGACGGAAAATTGAATTTGACATTTCTCATCCCGCGCCGAACATTGAGCAAAGTTGTACCGTTGATTTTTTATCTAATTGTAATGTCAACGTCAATTAATTAATTTAATTGTGAATTGCCTCAATTTTACTTTCATCCTTTGAATTCGTGTATGCAAAAAAAAACCTACTGGTTTTTGCACACTTGTCCTTTGGTTTCATTTTATTTCTATAATCCGCAGTCGCCACAAAACCAACTTGTCTTTTTACCGTTTTATGCACGTTCTTTTACACACTGCAATTTTGCAAACGTTTTTACATTGCGGGGAGACTTTTTTTACAATTGACTAGGGCAACTCTACATGCGTTATCGAATATGATATTCTCAACTCCCAATTTATATACAATATTTGCACATATGTTTTACTAAATGAGATCACCACAAATTGTGTTTGTGGTCAAATGAATGTCCGCTGTCCGATTCGTAATTTTCCCCCTTTGTCTCATATATCTTAGATATACAATAAATGCGCTTGTGACTATATATATTTTGGCTCTTCCTTTCTTTTTATCTCATTTCCGCTCTTGAAAGTTGAAAGTTTGACTTTCGTTTATATATATCCATACAGAAAAATACGAATACAAATCCACTGACTCAGAGCGATAGAAGAGCGATGAGTAAATTCAACCTTCAAATATTTGAAATGATATGAGACAAAAGTCTAAAGTCTATAATATATATATTCAAACAAACGAAGAGATTCAAGAGAGTAAAAAGAGAGCAGATTTTTAAGCTGCTCTGTCTGTGCTTGACAATCTAATAACGAAATTCGAAATTCGGGATTATTTGATATTTATACAGGCAATAACTGAAATCTCATAATATTTAAGAATATAGCTTGTGAGATTTCCATATTTATGCACCAGGAAATGGGTTTAATTTCATATATATAGTAAACGTAAAATGGGATGTGGTTGTTTTACTCCTCGTGTTGTATATAGTTCATAGTTATTCGTATAATATATATATCTATATAGTTGTACATTTATTGTGGATTTACATTTGCGGTGTGTTGCGGTGTGTGTGGTCGAGAAAATCCTCCTCGACAAAAAGTGTCTCCGCGTGCAAAGTTAAATGACTTTTAATTTCAAGCGTATGATTATTTGCACTACAATCCTAAGTCAAATTTGCACATTGGAGTTGGAAAAGTTCTGTATATAGTTTATTTTTCATTATAGACACGGCACAGACACAAAATTAAGTGTGTTTAGATTTTGGAAATCTCAAGTGTAACTTTGTGTTTTGTGAGATATTTTGGTGAAATAATTAATTAAGGTTGACAATTAATTGAAATATATTGAGATATCGAGGATGGGACATCCCAATCAAAGGCCTTATTTTGATTGGGTCTGCTCCAATTTATCCTGGATTTGGTTGTTCATCTCTTTGTCCTCGTGGTTATCTGCTGCCGCTGTCGCGGTTTCCTCACAAAGGAGTTTCTCAACTCAAGGTCAGCTCCGGACTGGTCATTCAAATTTGAGAATTCGCTACTCGGCCGACTACCAAGTGGAAGCCAATGGGACTTTCATCATTGCCGGAGATCACGTGCACAATTTGGATCTAATCTGCTCTGGCCCTTGTCCCGTCCAATGGCAACTCGAGAAATTCCGGGTAAGTATATATAAGTAGGGTATACTTTTGCATATTTATATTCATAGCATTTTACGTAATTAGTAATTAATTGACTTTCACTTTCCCTTGACCAATAAATCCATCATTCATCATTCATTGTCACAGTCATTTAGAAAAAAGATGCATACACGGGTTTTTTTCGGTTTTTTTTCCTGCGGAAAACAACCGACAGCATTTTCCCTTAGCATTATTAACGTTGACCATCAAATATCAAATTAACTGATCATTTACTGTTCTTTTCTTTCTATGTATTTGTGTTTCCGGTTCGGATTCGGATTTGGATTCGGATTTGGATTCGGATTTGGATTTGGATTTTGATTGTGGTTTTCAATGGCGACAGTACGCCTCATTTCCGGACACATTCAAAGAGGCCATTCAATTTGAGAGTGAGCGGCTGATCCGGGATTTCTGGGATGAGTCCAGTTACAAATATATTGGACGCATGCGCATGAAAAGTCGGATGGCGATGCTCACTGGGAATTACACGTGTCAGATGAAGTGTGGCGGGAACAACTCCTCGACCACCTCGAGTGTCTACCTTTTCTGGCAAGGTAAACAAATATATATATACACACATTTAAAAAAATCCCGGATCCACAATTATGGTTTAATTATAGTTAATTGATTAGTTTGCTGAACAATTTCGATTTTCGACTCCATTCGATCATTCAGTATATCGTCGCTTAAGTTCACAAACGAACTATAATTATTTTCCTTAATTTCGTTGACCTGCTCCAAAGATCAAACGGCTAAAGATGGGTCTTTGGGTCCGGAGACATTATTGTCTGCCTTGACCTTTTCTGTCACCATGAATTTTTTCATCATTTTACCCACAAAGGCGGACGCAGTAGTCGCATTTCCACAAATTAAGGAAAATCGTTATAGTTCGTTTGTGAACTTAACAGACGATATGTTTGTTTTTTTTTCGAAGGCTCCTCCTCGACATTTTTTCTCCAGGCGGATGAGAAATCCGTTCAAATTTACAAACCATCGAATCCAATGCAAAATTGGGTCACTTTATACTGCGGCGTTTCGGATCCGAAAAAACGAGTTTACCTTCACAAAGTAAATCCATATATAAAATATCAAATTTTTTTTTATTGTGATCCAAATCGGTTCAAATCCGTTTTGGAACATTTTAAAGGCTGTTTTGTTTTTATTGTTGATTTTCGTTTTTGTTTAAAAAAAAATAAAGGTGCTGGACGGAAAAGAGAATGGGGAAGGTGGAAACGGAAACGGAATAAACGCCAATCTCAATTTCCAGCGTCCTCACCCAACACGGAGATTGGATTTGAATGACACTTTCCTCACTCAAGATATTGACGGCTTCCATTTGAATCTCCAGACTTTCCCGGACTTTTCCCCTTTCGGTCTCTACATTTGTTCCCTCCAAAACAATGTCCAGTCTCACACATTCTCCGATAGAACGCTCAACTTTATTGAAATACTGGACAAAGTCGGTGAGAATATAATGAAGAAAAAAAAAACTATTGTAAAAACTCCTCGACACACACGATCAGAAAATCCAATGACTATATACTATAGAATTTCCTGAATTTTGGGTGATGGGGGTTTCTTTACTTTATATTTTATATATCGTCTGTTAAGTTCAAAATCGTACTATAATTATTTTCCTTAATTTCGTTTGACCGGGTTGACCTGCTCTGGAGGTCAAAGTATTAGAGATGGAGATTTGGGTCAAGCAACTTTATTGTAGAGCAGGTCATGACGAACAATAATGTCGCTTAACCCAAAGCTCCATCTCTAATACTTTGACCTCCAGAGCAGGTCAACCTGATCAAACGAAATTAAGGAAAATAATTATATGTAGTACGATTTTGAACTTAACTGACGATATATATAGAGCCGGCCAGACAAAGATACGAGTTGAAGCACACGGAGAATCTAACTGAAGAATCGGGGAATTCCGTTTTTTACAACGTTCACACTAGAAAACTGAGTTGTTGCAGTCATAGAAATTCCTTGGCGGGGATTAAGCAAGCGGGTTTTTTCTGTACAAATCCAAGCACGTGCAAATTCTACAATCCACTTTTTCCGGTGAGTTTTTGTTTTGCTTTCTCTTTCTTTTCAGTCCCCCTTTTTTTGGAATTGTATGATTACAGTTTGTTTTGTAACGTTTAACTCATGCATCAGTGTATTTATAATTTATAAATACTATTCATTATTGTGGTAGGATAAAAATAATGCCCGGGACAGCAATGACTTGAATTGCACTTCATACACGATCGATTGGGAACTTTCGGATGTCCCAGCCGTCATTTTCCGGTGTACAAATGAAGACTCGGAATCTCAAGGGGAAATGTTTTTCTCCCTTCAAGGAAATCCAAGTATGTAACAACACAGTCACAAAACATTTCATTCATTTTCACTTTTCAATGTATAAAATGTGCCAAAATAAAAATTATTACATACATATACAAAAAACTATTTCCGGTCCAAAGTCCACGAAAAACGTCAAATATTTATATGCAAGATGTGTACGTGTGTTATCCTTTTTTGTTTTGTTGTTTTCTTCTGCCAGTTTTCAGCTGGAACGATGTGGAGCCCGAGAATTTAATTAATCTCCAGTTCAACTCGTCCTCCACCAAATACTACAAAGGGACACCCCTTAAATTCCGTTGTACTTGGTCCAAATACTATTTTGCCAAGGGATTTCAATGGATGCTGAGGAAATCCGATGGGACTGGAACCATCGTCAAATTAAGTAAACATTTAAGCAATTTAAATGCCCCGCACCACATCCAAAAAAATCTCCCAAAAGAACATGGCAGCATAAAAAAATCCCTTCAATTAATGTTTAAAAAAAATGGTTTGTAATCAACTCTAATGTACCGTATATACTGTAATAGAACCCCAGGGGTTGTATCGGAAAATCTTATAGAACCCCAGTGGGGAACGTGAGAATTATGTATGTACGGTACGACAATGTATTTGACATGGGCGCAGGATTTAGTCTCTGTAGACATGGGGTTCTATAAGAGGGTGGGGTTCTATAACAGTATGTGCGGTATGTCATAAAAATTTCCATTCAATGTCACAAAGGTAAATATCGGAACACGGGTGAGGATTATCGAGTGGAGAACATGAGGAATTCCTCATCCAAATCCACAGAGACACACTATTTGACCATCCGGATCTTTGACACTCGGGTCAGCGACGTCATTTGTCTCGCCCCCGTTTGGAATACCAGCGAATGGGTCAATTCCTCAGCTCAACTGGAGTTCGCAGGTGACTTTTGAATCCGGACCTTTGACCTTTTCCCTTTCCTTATATATAGTCTTAAATCCGGGATACTTGAGTATTGATTTATTACACATACCGTAAAACTTGAATTAAAAACCTACTCCAGATTACAAACCTACCTCAATTACGAATTATTAGCCTATAGTTTGCTGGTTGGTTTTATCTAGTGTAAGCCATTTAATGTAATATACTATCGAGTTATCCTTGGTTTTTGGACGATTTCAAGAATTGTAGACACAATTGTAGCACAGGCTTTTAATTCAAGTTTTACGGTACTCATCTATGTTTGAATGTGAAAAAATGATGGTGACGACCACA
This sequence comes from Gisinianus flammeolus, assembly GCA_034699125.1. Classification (NCBI taxonomy): domain Eukaryota; kingdom Metazoa; phylum Arthropoda; class Collembola; order Symphypleona; family Katiannidae; genus Gisinianus; species Gisinianus flammeolus. The sequence goes on along the minus strand of JAIUND010002188.1, from coordinate 12,663 downwards.
GAGATGAAGGAAATTGAATTCGAGAATGACGGCGGGGGAGAGGAGAAAGGAGAAGAAGAAGAAATCCTAGCGCCTCAATTCGGCAATGAATTGGTCCTTCGAATTGGAGCACAAGGCGAACCACCACCCATTTTCAAATGGTCATTCAAAGATCGTCCGGTGGTAAATATATAATTCATTCGTTCGTTCATTAATTATGGATTTAATTAGTAATTAGATCAGATTGTATTTGATTGTATATTATATTACTGTACAGCTTGGGTGGTTTCTTTGTGGATTTCATTTCCTTAATTGTAGAGTGGTTTGGATGGGAATTTGGGGATGTTCGTCAAAAATGGAGGGAATGGAACTGGTCAGTGGACGACACTCATCATTCCTCAATTCCAAGCTCATCACATGGGAATGTACAGTGTGGAAGCGAGTCATGAAGCGAGCGATGAGTCCATCAAGAAAACATTCAAAGTTCAGCAGAAAGGTCCATAATATATCGTATATTTATATATACATATCGTCTGTTAAGTTCACAAACGAACTATAACGATTTTCTTAATTTACGGAAATGCTCCTATTGCGTCCGTCTTTGTGGGTAAAATTCTGACAAAAATTGAGGGTTACAGAAAAGGTCATGGTAGACAATCATGTCGAAGGACCCACAGCTCCATCTCCAGCCGTTTGACCTTTGGAGCAAAGGTCAACGAAATTAAGGAAAATAATTATAGTTCCTTTGTGAACTTAACAGACGATATGTAGTTTAATCTAACAATAACAATAACAATAAGACGGAATCATTCGGATGAGGTGTGCGTGATCAATTACAATTACAATTACAAACCGCAATTAATTTCAAATTAACGTTAATTAATTTAAATGTTTCCGGATGTCACTTTATATATAGATTTCAACCCGGTAATCCTGACGATATCCATAACGGTGGGGGTGATCGCGCTTTTAATCGTCATTCTGAGTGTCCTCGTCAGGGTGGCCATCGTTCAACGGCGGAAAATCCATCATTTGACCCACGAGGACATTGTTCAGTTTGAGCGGGGGAATCCGCTGGCTTTGAACCGGAACCCCTCCAAACAGGAACTGAATAGTTGTGCTCATCTTCTCCCGTACAATTCCAATTATGAAGTTCCCAGGGAAATGCTCGTCGTTGGTAATGAATAATGAATAATAATATATACAAATACAAAAAAAAGGAGGATACTTTCCAATTTCCCAGTTCAAATTTACCCGGGCAAAAAATGAAGTGAAAAAAGTACTTTGGTTCGCACACACACAAACACGTGTTGACTGTTGAATTTGAAATGGCGAATGTGTGTGTATAGATCAGTCGATTGTGCTGGGTCAAGGGGCGTACGGGCTCGTGGTGAAAGGGAGTCTGCGCAAGAATGCCAAGACTCATCACGTGGCTGTGAAGATGGTCAAGCCGAATGAGGACGTGGAACATTTCAAAATCCTCCTCTCCGAACTCAAAATCATGGCTTTTATTGGGACTCATGAAAATATCGTGAGTCTCGTTGGCGCCTACTCCAAAAATATCCGGAAGAGTAATTCAACAACAAAACAACAGCAAAAAAAATCCTTACTAAAATCTAATGTAATGTCTAATCTGTCATATATCGTAAGAAACAAGGATTTCTTACAAATATTAATGGAATTAATTGTATTGTATGGGGGAATAGAGGAATTAATGGTGGCGGTGGAGTATTGTGAAAATGGGAATTTGCAGGAATGTCTCAAGCGCTCTCGCTCCTCCTTCCAAAATCTATTGTCGGATGAGGAAATGGAAAATGGAGGTCGTTCACATTTGATGGAGTAAGGTTTAGAATTTTTCAATTTCCCGCAATTATCCCTTGGTTTTGAATGTGTAGAGTTTGTATTAGATTAATGCAGGATTTTTTTGGTTTGTTTTTTGTTTTTTTTTTGGTATAGGATTAAAACTCCAAGGCGGGAAAAACCAGACGACCGGAATATCGTATTCAATTTCAAACAAATCAACACTCTGGATCTTCTTCGGTGGTCCGAGCAAATTGCGAATGGAATGGCTTTTCTCAGTAGCAAAAAAGTACTGTGGGAATATATATACAAATCCCTCCCATTTCTATCAAAATATATAGATGATTCCAAAAAAATTCCCTAATTTCCCGCCAAATTCGAAATATATATGTACATACTGTACAATGTAAATTGCATGATGTTTACCTGGAACTAGACTGTGGGATTTGTTACCTATAATTGAATTTCGAATTTGGAATGTGTGTGATGGGATTTCAGGTGATTCATTCGGATTTGGCTGCCCGGAATGTTTTACTCTCAGCGGATTTCGTGGCAAAAATCGGGGATTTCGGTCTCTCAAAACATTTATTTGAGTACTCGACGTATGTGAAGACGACGAAAGTCCCTTTGCCCTGGAAATGGTTGGCCATTGAGGCCCTTAAAGACTTGGAATTCTCTATCGAGTCGGATGTCTGGAGTTTCGGCATTACTCTTTGGGAGGTCTCTTTTCATTTTCATTATAAATACTCCTCATATTATATATATTAATAATCATAATAAAATGACTAAGTTACACAATTTACACATAGAAAACAAATTCAAATGTCAGATTTAAATATGGTGTTTCTTGTCTTTATAGATTTTCACATTGGCTCGACAGCCATATCCCGGTTCCGTCTGGGACAATGAATTCCTCGAGAGGCTGGAAATGGAGAATTATCGACTGGAACGACCCATTTTTGCTTCCACTCAAGTGTCCGTTTAAGTTCTTTTTATCATCATCCGCCTTTCAAAATTCCCCTATAAGATTTGTATAAAACTATCTTCCACACAAAAATCCTCTCAAAATTGCCATGTACTTTTTTATATAAATCTTGACTAATTGTAATTGGGAAATGGTAACATTCCAATTTGCCATTTGCCATTTAAAATTTTGCAGGTATGAATTGATGTGCAATTGCTGGGCGTATGAACCGACGGATCGACCTTCTTTTCCACATCTGGCTGAAACCCTCCATAAAATCATCCTCACCATTTCCGAGCCCAACAATTATTATTCCGACTCCTCCGCTTTAATCAGCCCAACCGCAATCCTCATCCCGACGATGATGACGAGGGAGACAAATGAAACGTCGCCCGTTTGACTCTGCACACACCATGGATTTAGTTATACATAATTTACATATTTAATTGCACGTGACAATTTGCAATTAGCAATTCTCATTGTATCTCTCATTTAATTGATGTATATCGTCTGTTAAGTTCACAAACGAACTATAACGATTTTCCTTAATTTGCGGAAATGCGACGACTGCGTCCGTCTTTGTGGGTAAAATTGTGAAAAAATTCAGGGTGACAGAAAAGGTCATGGCAGACAATCATGTCCAAGGACCCACAGCTCCATCTTGAGCCATTTGACCTTTGGAGCAGGTCAACGAAATTAAGGAACATAATTATAGTTCGTTTGTCAACTTAACAGACGATATGTATATTACTATTAAACGAATTGTTTCCTGACTCATGACCTTGGGAGGACTTGTGAGGAATCTTTTTGTATTTATCGTTATCGTTCGCAGACCACGGGGAAATGCATGGAATTTAACGTCAACTTGAAGTTTTAAGATACATATAGTTGGATTTAAGCACATTGAGATTTTGATGCGTCGCCAGCTGGGAAAGTTAAGAAGGGAAAGAGAGAGTGTGTAATTAATTCCTGTCGCGAATTGAAGGAGAGAGAAACATGAGGAGAGTCTCAATACATTCTCAACGAACATATGTGAATGTGTTTTAGCGAGAGTGAAAGAAAAGAAAGAGTGGAGAGAAGGGAGAGAAAGAGAGAGAGAGAGAGAGATGAAAGGCTGAATGCTCCATTTCACATGGAAATAATGATGACAGTTGACAGTTGACAGTTTAGCCTTTCCCAACCCCAAACTATCGGTATAATCCCGACTGACACTGTGACGACGTGACATTGAAATTGAAATTGAAATGGTCTCTCTTGTAACTCTTTTTTACGTATAGATAAATATATGCCCGAATCGCATTCTTCGTCCGTCTGGAATCCGAATCTGAGAGAGAATTCCTAGTTTTGATGTGTGCTTTATACGTATAGAAAAATGTCAATGGATTTGATTCTATTTTGCAATTTGCATTCTATATATATGTATACAGATTACAGATATTCCTGAGATTTCCCTGCTGGGTGAAAAATCTCAAGAGGTTTTACTTATATTGTTAGACAAGGAATTCGAGGAGGATGTTCGTATAATACATAAATAAATATATACACACGGGGGAAAAAATCTCTGAGTTTGATCTTGACAACTACCTATATACATATATATACTATATACATGACATACTTATGTATAAAAGGATCTTGAAACTTAGGTCTGGATATATATATCCATATATATCCATGTACTGAATTGGAATGGAATGATGTGGAAACATAATATTATTATTATAACATGTGGAAATTGGAAGAAGACAAGAATAAAAAAGCCGACGACGACGACGACCGTATCAGTGCTCCACTCCACACCGACTTCTTAATTCCCATTAATTCCCCAAATTAATTTCCCATCGTTCACATGTATATGCATAATTCCACAAATACCATACGCTACATTTCATTTCATTTCGTTTCATTCCATCATGTTGTTTTTGCTTTGATTTTGTTTGGTTTATTGGTCTAGGTTTTGGCTCATTAAATCCCCCGACACAGCAGTATAGACAGCCCAACAGAAAGAGAAACAGCCCGACATGCACACATCACACACACACACACGCACATACACTCAAAAGGTTTCCAAATTTCTCACTCTCATAATAACTCGTGACTTGTGACTTTTGACTCCGGCTCCTCTTTCTCTATATTGCTTTGACGACTCTCTGGTTTGGATTAATATTATAGCATTTAAATTTAAAACGTTTAACTATAGGCTCTATATACGACTCTGTTTTCTATTTTCCTGTTTTCGGTCTCTCTCTCTCTCTCTTCATGTATTTTCCATTCAAATATCTAAATAATGTAATTTTGGTACATATAGGTACTGTGGTGAGAGTCTGAAACTATAATATCAAGAACACAAAGTCACGAGTGAAAAGATTGTATGGAAATTGGAAAAGAAATGAATGAAATCCTGTTCATGTTCATGTTCATTTAAATGTTAATGTTAATGTTGAGTATCTTTTTGAGAGTAAGTACTAGTAAGTACGATATATATATAGGAGTTAACGTTTGTCAGTTTGTGTTGGGGTTGCGATAATGAACAATATATGTATAGATATGCAAGTCAATGTCAGTTTACTACAGAATACAGAATATTTCAATTTCCCTATATTCCTATATATATATATGAGTGTTCGTGTTGCGAGTTGCGAGATGCGAGATGCATGGGGAATACACATACGCATATACATAGGTACACAGATACATATGTGAATGTGAAGAGGAGGCTTTTGATTTTTTGCCTTTGGTTTTTGGTGTAATTCCTAATTTATGGTGAGTGCTGGAGGAGGTTTCGACCTTGAAATTGGAAATGGAATCCTGTGAAGAATTATTATTATTATTAATATAAATACATACACAGCTGATAGAGATGGAGATGGAGACCAGGTACAACATAAGTATATCGTATGTACTGATATGTATACATATGTAACTGAAAGAGGCGTCAGGCTACAACTCTATAATATAGGATTTAGGTTGTATATAGACTTGTAGACATTAAAATTATATTGTATCGTGTGTAAATTATACCTAATATATACGATACGTCAAAAGTGTGTGCATGTACATATTTGTGTGTATGTATGGGGGATTTATCGCTTCCTTATTTATATTTGTACAATATTTCGTCATTTGATATTCGCTACTTATGTGACTCCACATTTATTTTCGTAGTTGTTACATATGTATGTATGTACATAATATCTATACATATTCACCCATTTTACACACATTCTCTCTCTCTCTTGTACTGCCACAATCAGAATCAGAGCGACGTAAGACCAAGTTCATTTCCAATGTCTAACGAACTAACGTCCGCACACACACATTTCTACGGTTTCTCATCAGAGTATACAAAAGCAAAACTCTCTCCCCGTGTCTGTCTCCACACACCGTCTGCCCATATTCCTCTGTATATAGATAATAGATATTCAATTGTATTTTATTGTATTGTATTTTATTGTATTGCGTTTGTGTGCGGTGACATAACGAGAGATCCTTTTGGGATTTGTGATAACTGGATGTGTGGACAAGGAGCACAAAGTGAACTTAATTCAGTGTGCTATTTGCTATTTTACCATAATGACATAATCATAAGATACCATAATCATTGATCATTGATCATTTTTAACCATTGATTTGTGTCTCAGACAATTTAATTTAAATGTGATTCATTGTGATTGTATTTTTGAATATATATATACACACACACACACACACACACACATTCACAAAGTGCTCGCGCCATCACTGTGCAATTTATTTTTAATACACGTTGTCCTGTCTGTGTGATCTCGATTTGGATTCGAGTTGTCGGGGATTTTTGGATTTGGACTGTCATTCTCATTCATTGGTAATTGTGGTATATGGAATTGGATTCGGGAATGATGGGAATGGACACAGTGGAAAATTCGGTTTCAGTTTCCGTTTCGGTTTTGTGGAGTTTTGGATGATTGGAAGGAAGGTTTTAATGAGGAGTCCTTTCATCGGATCATTTCATGTGTGTTTTTTAATGGGAATTTAAAGTGTCCACTGAATATAGAAATACACGGGAATACGTACATACAAATGTAAATGTGGATTTGTCGTAAAGTTGGAGCTACATTTTACGGCGGAAGGATTTTCCGTGTCATTTAATTCCTTGTCATTTGTCATTTTTGACTCATCATTTGAGGATTCACATTGTCATTGTAATCTTATATACATTGTACGTAAGCGCAAGTTTAAATGTCGTTTTGCTTCTCGTTATGACGTTCAAGTTTCCATACACATACATCCGTGTTATCTCCACAAAAAGTGTGTTTGTCTCTTGTATGTTTGTCGACTGTGGAGAGAGCAAACGTTAATAGTGATATATATGTTACTGATAAACATCCGTTTCTCTTTCTCCTTTGAAACTCTTTATGCAGTTGTTTGGGTGTTTGCACGGGGAAATCCATCTCATTAGAGCGGGAATTAATGAAAGAGATGACGAAGGAGCTATACATATCGTCGGCTAATCCATAATCGTAAGTTCCATATCCCTCTATTATCATTTGGCCCCGGAAGGCGCATGCCGCACGTTGGCATATATATGAACGCACATGCAAATTCGCCTTCTAGGGCCAAATGATAATACAGGGTTATGGAACTTAAGACGACGATATAGGGATCGAAGAATAAAGGGAAGATCTCACATGCATGTGTAATTAACAATAAACTGTGTAGGCAAATCCAATACATTCATATATATATAGTTCTGATTGTAAATTCGTAACAATAAACTGTAGTCTGTTTTTTTTCCGTCATATATATCTGTACATATGTATATCATGAATAATGACGGCCGAGTATGTTTCATGTAATTATTGCAGTAATTACCGGTAGATTCTGAATTTAACAATTTCAATATGAGGAAAATAGGGAATTACATATATACATTATATATTTCTCTGTCTCAATATGTCATAGGTCATAGAATGACCACAGACTTTTTCATTCATTTATGTAGTGAAAAGATGAATGTCGAATGCGACAAAGTAAAGGAAGAAAAATGTAAACTACGATGTGCTTCTAATACTCTACACATTTTTCATTTTCATCATTTCTCTCTCGCCTTATCAAATTTCGATTCCGTCCTTGTTTTCTCTTGTTTATCCTTGTCACTTTTCAGCTTTAGTCACTTTTCCATATGTGCACAGTGCACACATTCACAATCCTCGTCGTCTGCATTTTCCATTCCTACCAGAGTAATATTTGACACTGTGTGACGACGAGTTTTCCCCATATGTTTATCACACGTACATATGTTTTAGTATTTGTATTTCACTTGATTAGGATTTCGGATGATTTGGAATGGAATGAGTGCAGAATTAATCTGTGCCAAACATACACACAAAAAGTTCCCTCGCTCCGATTAGCAAATCTTTTGATTCGAGTGTGACCAAGATTAAAAAGTGTTGACATTTCATTACCCATAATTCCTCGAGCGTACATACACAAGTTCAATTGGAAAGGTCAAGAGTTGATGATGCGGTCGATAATCGATTACACGATTTTACACGCGAATCATCATCCAAACAGACGATATGTGCGAATAAAAACAACTATAGTAATATCTACTTGTTGTTCCTTTTTTCTTCTTCTACCGTACACCGTACCACTTAAATTAAAAACCTACTCCAGATTTACAAACCTACCTCAACTATTAGCCTGGTTTGCTCGTTGGTTTTATCCAGTGTAAACCATTCACCGTAATATGCTATCGAATTATCCTTGGTTTTTGGACCAATTCAAGAATTGTAGACACTGGCGTAGGCATTTAATTCAAGTTGTACGGTATACATGTATATTAAATGTTAAAAATGTGTCACACACAGTGCGAAAGTCAAAGGTCTTCTCATTTCCCTCATTTTTAATTGAAAGGATAATTAAAAGCAGGAACTTTTGTAGAGGTTTTTTTTTAATTGAGGACAATCAGGCCATTACGGAATTTTTGCATGTGACTAACCGCAATTTCATGTTTAAATGTACGCATGAGTACGTGTACATGTATCTGTCAATTTATAGCATGAGGGAAAATTCATTAGTATATTTATATAAGATATATACCAGGAGGAAAATGACAATGACAATGCCAATGAAAATGAGATTGCGCTTGAACTTAAAGGAGGGAGGGATTTCCTTGCATAATAACATGTAATAATTGTTTTCACTTTAACTTTAAATGGGGGCCATAATAATATAATGTCACAAAATGTGAGGCAGACGTGGAGCTCGTCACCACACATACGATTCTCATTCTCACGCAGTGCATGCAAAGCTCACACACACAAGCTCAACTTTTGCGATAGACGATTGATAATTTCCAGCCAATATCATAATAATTTCCCGTGAGCTTTTCTCTCTCTATTAATCTCTAATATACGTACATGTTTTTTTATTTTTTATCTCCCATTCATTTTAATTTTCTATTAGATCCACAGAGGGAAATTTATATCGTAATTCATGTCAGCTTTTCCCCTTTTTTCATATACTCACACTCCCTCACTCACTCTCTTTCTGGTTTGAGTTGAGCGAGTTTTGAAAGTACATACATATAGTTTCGTATATCAAAAGAATCAAGAGGAAAATATGTACACAAAATCCCAATACCAATGCACAAAATCCTCCGATTATGTGTGCATGAATATATTATTATTATTATTATTATGTTTTGATAGTCACTCACACTCATCATTTGGCATTTGCTATATGCTATGCGTGTCAGTTTTCAGTTTTCAGCTTAGGTACAATTGACAGTTCAGTTCAGGTTTCAAGTGATTTTCATCGATCGTTCATCGTGTGGAATTTGGCTACCTTAAACCTTTCGTTTAGTCTTACATACATAATCATAATCTCTATTCTATAGAGACCAAGAGAAAGAGAAGGAGAAGGAAAAGATGTGGGTTGAGTTGAGGTTGAGGTTTGAGCTGGAGCAATGAGAAGTCCACATGCATAATTATAAAAATTAAAATTCCACATTGAAAAGATTATGCATGTACACATTAAAATGCTTTACTTTTCCTTTCCATGGTCGTTCATCGTTCATCGTTCATTTGATTTGAATGTGCATTCGCATTCTTCATTCTTCGCATTCTCATCGTCCGTGTCTGCTCACTGTTCGCTGCAGCACACACAGAACGTTGGTTTTTTTCCGTTTTCCGTCTGCATTTTTTGTCTGCATTAAATTGTGGATTGAACTTTGATTTTTTGATTTATTGATTTATCTGTGTGTGTGTGTGTATTTCAATTTTCAATTCCAAAGAGTCCCCAGAGAAATATTGAGGAATTTTGCAGGATATTCCATTTGGATATTTTCGGATTTTGGATTTCTCACACGTCTTTTTTGTTATATGTATATTTTCTGTATATACAATCTGTGGTTTGATTTTGATTTGGATTTGGATTGTCTGAATTTAAGCGATTGAATTACCACCAATATTCATTCATTAGACTTTGGATTTTGAATTGGGAACTTGTGCCGGACAAACCTGTGTTTTTTATATATATTGTGTGTGCTGGGTTAAAATTGTCAAGTGTCAAGTGTGGACATTTTCATTGGAATTCGGAATTGGGAATTCGGAGGAATTTCTCATATTTTTTGTCATTGATTTTTGGAACTTCAAACTTGGACGACCACACACGAAAAAGTGGCAATGTCGTTGAGTAAGTTCACATTTTCTCTCAATTTGTGTGTCCACACACACGTCATAGATATTTATTTAGGTATCTGTAGATGTTGAGTATATTGTTGAGAATTCATTTCCTTGTGTGGGGATTTAACTGGGGACCACATATGTACTTAAATAAATGTGGTTAAATGGGAGTGAGAATAACTGTGCGTCAAGTCCAATTGAATGAATTGATTTACACGTAAATATAGTGTAATTATAGGTAAATGACATGAAATTATCCTGTTGACTTTGTACTTTTGTAGGTAATACGCTCAACGTTTTACATATAAGTACTTTTAAACGTACTACACAAATCCACCGTCTGGATTTTTTTGTCTATAAGGAAAATGCCTGAGCACAATTGAACTTTTTGTGTGTGTGTGTGGTTGTGGTTTTGTATATAAGATACTCACAAAACGTGACTATATATTTGAGGTTGCTTTTCTTGGCCGCTCATTTGCTTAATCTTACATAGTCTTTGCTCACGAAAGGACAATTAAATTCCGTCTTTATCGGTTATATGAAATATTGAATCATATATAAGTACTGTACTTTATTTATTGCCATTGTAATTAACGGATTCGTGTAGGACTGTGTGGAATTAGACTTTTCTAAATCCGTCTTCTGTGCCTTTGCCTTAATAAATTGCCCTAATAAATTTTCATCATGGGATTTCTATAGGGAGATTTTCGTTATGAAATAACAACTCAAAACCTGCTGAAATCTGCTGCGAAAACTGGAAAATACCTACGAATACATATAGACATCCTATACAGTTAAATAGTATATAGTTGAAATTGACTCAAAATGGAATTCCCAATGGAAATGGAAGACCCCAAACCCACACACAAACTCAACAGGGAAATCCCTGAAAGGAATTTTAATCTGTGTTCTAAATTATATAGATTCAAATTCTCAATTCAGCCATGGGGGTAAAAATAAATAAAAACCAGATGCACATTTACATTTCACACGTGTTTTGTTGAGAGTGATTTCCGATTCGAATTCGACTCTTCGATAATTCCCCTGTGTCCATTTCCACATTTTCATTTCCATTTCCCCCGAATGCCGAATGATTTAACCACAACCACATGGAATGAACTCAAGAACTAATATTACTATATTTATAGAATTTATAACTCATATGTTTTCTGTACATTCTCAGTCTCATCGTCAGCCTCTGACAGGTATACATTGAAATTGAAATTTAAATTGATCGACCGGGAAATTTGTGTAGTCGTTTTGACATTTGACATTTGAGTATAGCCAAAAAACAGTTGTGTACATATTTTGGTGTAGAGTCCGTAAATTATACCTTAGTTTAGACTTATATAACGATAAAATTAGACACGTTAGACTTTGGACGCAAGAAAAAAATAAACCCATCTAATATATATAAATAAATAAATATCCACACACGCTGAAAATGTACTCAAAAATGTTGATTTTATTCATCGGTCTCCTCCTCCCAAATCACATCCTCATGACAGGTAAGAGTACTGTGAACAAAATTAACAAAATACCATCTACCGTAAAACTTGAATTCAAAACCGTCTCCATATTTCACGCCTACCTCAATTATGAGCCTATAGTTTTTTTGTTGTTTTTATCTAGTGTATAATGCTATCGAGTTATCCTTGGTTTTTGGACAATTTGAAGAATTGTAGACACTATACTATAGCCTAGGCTTTTAATTCAAGGTTTATGGTATATCTGTATATGGATTTTTACATTGGCTTCACTTTCACTATATACGATATCTTATTATGAAGAATTTATTGTTAGCCTATATTTGTATAGCGTGTGGACTGGAATACCGTATATACTGTATAGGTAATAGAACCCCATGACTGCAGAGACTAAATCCTGCGCCCATGTCCAATACATTGTCGTACATACCATACCATACCATACATACATAATTCTCACGTTCCCCACTCGGGGTTCTATTACAATAAGATTTTCGGATACAGCCCCTGGGGTTCTATTACAGTTCATACGGTATACTACTCGAAATTTTTCAAGAATATATGTAAAATGTGAAAACCATAATGGATATGAAATATATGAATGTTCGTTTGTTATTGTTATTTGATCAAGACACGGAGCCTCTGCCGACGGTGGACGAATGGAAAACGTGGAGTCGAGAGGTTATTTTTATATATATCGTCTGTTAAGTTCACAAACGAACTATAACGATTTTCCTTAATTTGCGGAAATGCGACGACTGCGTCC
>JAIUND010002187.1:0-24902 GCA_034699125.1 Gisinianus flammeolus | reverse complement strand
TCTAAATAATAATAATTTTTAATTTATAGTTGAGGGTCCCACCTATTACCCAGGCAAACAGCATTTTGTTTACAAAACATTTCTAACTTGTTGTAAAAAATAGCCCATGTTTTTGTGCATATTAATATGCAAAAAAGTGAAAAGTAGTAGGTTTTCTTATCCACAACCCCATATATAATTAATATATATACTATAATATTATAGTAGAATTTACAATGTCAACCCAAGTAAAAAAAAGTTATAACTCAAATACTAATAATAGAAAGTTTAAAACATTTTAATTTGTCACTAGTAGATTGTTCCAGAAGTAGTAATAAGTAGTATTTCAGTATGATGAGTCATGGTTGAAAATCAATGTCAAGAAAGGAAAATGTTTGTTGTATCTCGCCTGACACTCTACATCTACATACACATGAGTAATAATAAGTATGTCTACTAAAAAAACGTAATGTCAAGGGAATGACGTACAGCACATATATGTAAACTTTTACAAGAAATCCTACAAAAACTCAAAGTATAGAAGAAAAGTTGTACGATTGGACTTGCCATCATTATAGTCACGTTTAAAGTATTCACAATAATATATTACAATGTTAGCGTATGCTGTAAATATGAATTAGAATTACCTTGACACCTTTTTACTTGAGGCCAATGCTTAAATTTCTCATTACTTGTTCGTACACTGTCCAGGACATGGCTGCGATTAGCGTCCTCCGAACCATTCTGGGGAGGAGACCTTTGAAATATCCTGTCATTCCGTATTTCTGTTAAAAAAAATACATATGGAGTGTTACGTGAGTGCAAAGTCTTCAAAAATATCCTAAAAATTAGTTTAATATACTATGACCTAATTATTTTATATGATTATCAGTTGACAGTTGAGGAAAAACGATAGACATGAAAATGAGTACGTCATAGAGTGTGGAAATCTTTCTTACTTGATAAATGTAAACAATGACTGGTGGAATAGAATGAAATTTTTCAGGGAAGAGTTGCATCTTTGTTTTAACGACATCAAAAGGTTGAGTGACCAAAGAGGCTCCAATACCAGCCACGACACCGCAAGAAAATCTAACATAAGGACTTACAGTTCCAGACTCCATCAGATCTCTGGGTACTTGTTTCTTTGTCCAAGTATACATCATGAGATAAAGAGCTGAGAAGGGCGCATCTCGGAGGAGTGTAGGTAGAAGACCACACGTCAACCCACGGAAACCTTCCCCTTTGTAAATTAGAGTGAGGGCTTCCCGAATACTGCCATACTTGTATATTTTGCTCTGAAAATCAGATAAGAAAAATGTTACTTTTTTGTCCAACAATATTCAAATGAATGTTTTTTTTCGGTAGTCCATTGTAGATAAGTTTTATTGTCTCATCTCACATCATTCTGTCTCAAATAGAATACGAAGAATGTTTGTAAGTAAATACTTATCGCTTATCGTTCATCAATGCAATGCTAGTTTTAATTCTTATTTGGTTTCTCCCCATAAAATGACGTGCAACTAAGTCAACAATGACCCGTGTAAAATAAGTTCATTTCTCGCTACCATACAATCTAAAGTCCACTCAAGTAAAGTAATTAAACATGCTATAGCTATAGATACATTTATTTATGTAATATATTATACAAAGCACGGGGATTTGTAAACGCTGGAAATTGTTATAGTACTTAAAACATGATTCAATCAATCGCGAAGAATAAAAGGAATATGTCAAAACGTCCCATTTATAATTGTAAAAAGCTACTTTTGTATTACATAACCTTTACTCTCAAAATGCTTGTCAGACTCAGAGACGACAAAATTAATAATCACTACATATTTGCTTTACAGATTTATATGTGACTACTCATGCATTTCAATACGAGAATGATAACACAAGTCAAAAAATACATATTATATACCTATATGCTGAAATATGCTCGTTGGATATGACAGGAGGATAGGGAATATAGCTCTTTTATTCAAACAAACCAGTCATTCAAAATTATTGAATATAGAGATCAAATACACGAAGCTGTATCCCAAGACTGTTGAGGTCAATAATAATAATGATGCATGTATGAAGGAAAAAATAGCTATTTCGTAGCCTTTATAGCATGTACATAAAATATAAACGTTACAGATAAGATTCTTCTTTCATACTTACATAGTGTAAAAATCAAAGGTCATGATTTAATCGGGCTCATGCATCTCCAACAAGATAAAATAAAATGTGTCTTGTTTCTTCACAAATGTATAAAATCCCATATTTCTTTTTCCTAAAATTGTCCAATTTTCCTCGTGCATGTACATATATTACTTACTATACGTGTTCTAAAAAATGAAATCTTATGAAAATGATTTAATCGAGTCAGTGCAAATTATTGTATACAAGTTCTAATTATTACGTTTTGAATATTTATGTATGCACACTAATTAATTGAGTACGCTATGAAATCACACTGAGTATATAACCCATTTATGAACCGTTTTCTTCCATCTTTTACAAATATTCATTTCCATTTAAAAAAAGTAAAAAAACATTTCTTTTGTGAGAAGGATGTAAACTAATGTATCAAAATTGATTACACCGCACACAAAACTTGCCATATATGGCTTGAAACTACCTAAAATATGTTTCTATATAGTTCAGAGCTATTAGTTCTACATAACACAAAAGCTCTATAGGATATAATATATATATCCGATATATACATGTGTGTGTATATGTATAGTTGGTTCCTTGAGCACGGGTACGCAATGATGTAACTTAATTGTATGTAGTCACCCAAGTGTATGTGACGTCTAATCTAAACTACACGACAACAACCATACTATGGGAAGTACACTACAATTAGAAATAACCTTGAAATGAAGTATCCAGCTACCATAGTGCTCGTAATCGGCCGAGAGGTGTGAAAAGCTACTACGGGTGTAAGATCATTGCGCCTTCAATTTTTAGCATGTTCTATAGAGACTATAGAATCTAGCCTTTATAAAGTTTATACCAATACATAAGTCATAAGTATGAACATGTTTTCAGTAACTAAGGTCAGGAAATGGGGTTCATAGTGTAAAATATTCAATTAATTAGACTGAGAATACACTCACTTCGAATCTTGTCTTGATGACGGTGAAGGGAATCATAGTTACTCCGCTAATGGAGCGTGCAGTGGCCCCCAAAACAATAGACTGCAGGGCCGTCGGCTCCGAGCTTATATCAAACATTAATTTCAAACTATGAATGGAACCAAAATAGAGGCCAACTCCTGGAACACATCTTGTCAAAGACTATAAAGAGAAAAATAAATCATATACCATTTAAATGATTTAAATATTAAATAGTTGAAATACGAACACATTACGAGTACGTAATTTAGATATACTTACTGGTGTCATTCCCTTCCAGAGTCCAAGAAGTTTTTCATCGCGAACAATGTGCCCGACAACACCAAACATTCCATAGCTGGGCGTTCGTCCTACTGGGTTCTGTAATCGGGTTTTGAGTAGATCTAATGGCTGGAAAATGACAGTTGAACATGTTCCCGAAATAGAACCCACAAGAAAAGATTTGAGGACTGGGTGCTATTTAGAAAATAAGACAAACCCAAAATATTAGAATGCATATACTATAATTACAATCGAATGCTCTTATAACTGTTCTATATTCTATAGTTATATAGCACGAAGTGAAAAATATTCTTATACTATATGTATACATATAATAATATTAAAAGTGTAATGAATAGAAAACAGAATTGCATCAACTTACAAGAGCTGAAATGTCCATATAAGAACCGTTTAAAGACTCTTGTGTTTCTGGAGAAAGTAGAGATAATTCTTCCACTAAATTATTATAAATTTGACTATCGCGAAGCACTTGATCACTTTGTAAATTATTCTCACAATTATTTTTTGTTAGTTTTACTAAACTTGCGTTATCTTGAATAATAGTAGTAGTAGTAGTACTGGGGCTTCTTGAAGTAGTAGTATGAGACTGCCCAGCAGATAGCTGCGTGACGACTGAACTGACTAAAGACGACTCTGTATTTGATGGATTCGCCGTCCTGACTACAGACTCCATCCTTTTATATATGTGGCCAAAGAAATCTCCTCAACTCCTTATCTATATACACACACAAGTATTCAATCCTCACATTGATATTTATACATCATTATTTTTTCTTTTTTCATCTCTCTCTCTCTCCTCTCTCACTATCTGTCTTGAACAATTTCCAACCATCGTGTACATATCCTAATAATCTTCATAATGAAACTATACACGTTTACTTGTGAATTCATATTTAACTTTACACTATATGATGCTGTGCTACTGCATGGTCGATGATGCCATGATGATTCTCACTGCACTGTGGCTTGACTTTACTTTTAATTATACCACAGTTTGCGACAATTTTGAAAATATAGTAATTTATTGTAGAAGATATAGTTCTGAAGCTGAAATTAAAACATTTAACAGTAAATTATAATTTCAAATCGTCTTTTTTTAATTATTGCTTTGTATAGTCCCATTGTATGTATAGTAACTATACTTACATATTTTCTTCTGCTTTCAAGGCGAGGTAAAGGTGATTTGATGACACGGATAGCAATTATTAACTTGAGTAAAAAGGATTGTAAATTATATTTTTTTTATAGGTTTTCAAAAGTATATTTTTCATACCTCATATATATATATACTCACGAGACTATCACGTACAGACAAGAGTTCCACTTCATCCCTCTTCTATACCTATTACGGTCTGTCTGTACAAATTAACAGTCAACATTGTTTATCGTTAAATGCTCGCATTGAAAAGGTAGAAAATGATTTAATTATTATAGAGATATCCAGAAAAAAACTCAGCTGATTTCTAAATCAAACAGAAACAAAAAAAAATATTATGAATATACGCATTAGGCTTTTCGTGCATAAAGGAGGCTCTATGCTTTATATGGTATAATTCTTTTTTTTTAATTAAATAAGAATTACTTAAATATGTACAATTTTAAACACGATGCATCTCATTTTTTATGCTACATATATATTTATGCATTTATGCTAGAACATATTTAACTTAACCGAATTTTTGAAATTCAAAGTACTCAAGTATTTCCTTGCATTAATTAGTCATTATTCCAATGTATACCTATGAAAAAAGAGTTGAGGGCCATAAAACCGTGATTTGCTCTGATTGCGGTATATAAATTGAAATTAAGGAAATTTATCAATATTTTGAAACATATACGAAAGAATTAAAGAACATTTTATTCATTACATAATCAGCATTTCAAAAATAAACAAACTAAGAAATACGTTTATTTTTATCGTCATCCTTGTTCTTAATTTTACTAACATCTTCATCATTATCACCTTCTATTTCTCTATCTTCTTCGCCTTCTATGTACGCATTTTTTCGATTGAAATGATGGGGCCAATTAACAAATCGAGTGCCACTCGTTTCACTCACTCCTACTTGTGATAATTCAGGTTGTTTGGGATCGAATCCTAAACCAACACCAACTAGACCACCGTCCTTCTCGCCAATTTTTCGCCGTCTTTGTTCTTCTTCTAATGACATGGCTTCCAAATCATCTGTAGGTCCGATCGGGGACTTGAGTGTAAATAAAACGGATATATCTTTCCCTAATCTCGGATTAGTCTCTGCAAGAAATCGAATCCAGGAAACGACCGAATCTCTGGAAGATGAACCTGTAGCACAAATAGCTAAAATGACTCCATCCTCTTGTTCGTGAACAGTTGGAACCCGAACAATATCTTTACTCGTCGTGTAGTCTTCTTTAAATAAGTGATGCAATATACCAACATCTGTACAGAAAAAGAAAATAAAGAAACGTAAAAAAACACATTAGTATTATTTATTTGTAATAGTGAAATAACGTCATAATAATATATCCTTATAAATTCTCCTGTACAAGGAAAAGCGCGCGTTCATGATGAAATCATTTCAACTAATACAATTATAGTACAAAAGAAATATACATATTAATCATTACTACTGGGTGAAGATAGTAGTAGTAGTAAGCAATGACGAAATAAGGATTCCAAGATGTTTAGTTGCCAATATATTACATACCCATCTCGTAAAACATTGACACATGCCGACTTAATCACATTTGTAATCACTGAGAAGGCTTGTACAGAAAGAATGCAAAAAAGGTCAAATGCGTGCATTTAATCATGCGATTTTTCCATAAAAAGAAAACGAAATACGATGACACACACACACACCCCCGTTGCCTTCAATATAAAAGATAACTGAACAAACATTTCACATTTTCACAGCAACAGTAGAATTATCATTTTATGATTATCGAATAGTAGAATTTATAATATTATTTCTTAATTACCATCAGGCTCAGGCTTATTTTCGACCTCAGGCAGGGGTCGCGGTTCAGCTCTCAAGATGAAATAGTTAATACATTGGTCACGAAGCCAGATTCTAAACGCTCCTTCAACGTAGATTGGACGATTTGACGGGTGTGACTCGATTAATGACTGCTGATCAGGAGCTTGGCCACTCACAATCCATGTCTTGTCGGTTGCGTCCTCCAAATCTTTAGTCTAAAATAAATGACATCAATATATATATACATACTACTACATATATATGTACATGCATAAGAGAAAAAACGTGGTAGTACTATTTTCCTCTCTTGTCTATACTGTATACGTACCTAAAATGCGTAGCGTCTGCAGAATAGGGTAATGTAATAAAATGATTTATCGCAATCGACTACTAAAACATTCCATACATTCTATTTATTATAGGACAATTTTTCTCTCTCTCTTTTCCGTCTCTCAAACTCTCAACTTTCATTTAAAAAAAATTCATACTACGGAGTAGGGACGTCAGAGAAATAAATAGATCCTACGTGAGCATCGTTCCTTTTCTTTGATGAATGACTAGTATTTTGTTTTCGTTGTGTTAATCTGTTTTTTATTGTATTGCCTTGAGAAATTCTTTAGCCTTAGTGCGTAGTGTAAAATGAAAAGGTTAAATATTATAATTAATAATACTGGCTGGATACACGAGTGTAAACAAATTGGAAACGTACAACTGGCGAGTGCACTCGTCAGTTGAACGTTTCCAACTTGTTTCGCATACGTTCACACTTAACAGTATATATTCTCATGTCTATTTTTTTGTCTTACTAAGTAGGTGGTAATTTGTGCTTGTGGATCCACTGTCATCATTTGCTTGACAGCCAATCTAGCAAGTTCAAAAGCATCAAACGGTAAAGGTATTGGTAGTGGAAACGGAGATCTATGGGAAAAAACAATAGCTTTCTGTTGTATACCCGTTAAATTTTAATGATTAAAGTCATACTAAAAAATATTGGGAAGAGGCTTTTTGTGGTCGGGACATGCCCTTCCTTTTCTCTTACAGGTTTAAAAACTTTGGCATCCAATACATCATACGTGCCAGTTTCCGGTTTGGGAAGGATTTACTCCCGAAAATATTACACAGCATTTCTTCAACGTCACTGTCACCCATCACACCTGTAATAACAAGCCCCAATAATTCAGTAAGTACGTCATTTTCAAGGCATTACTCTAGTATGTAAAATTTACATTGTAAATGCATTCATGACATTCCTTTTATATTTGAGATGAAAACTGAATAAAAACTGTATATTAAATAGTATACTCCAGTATCTGACGATGAGAGAATTTAGAAGTTTTAACTTGTTTATTTGATATGTGAGTGCTCAGCAATATACAATGTAGTTATAGTACTTGAAAACTGATTGGAAAAAAGGAGAAATTGTGAGAGATAAGAGAAAGTTCATAGGTCACACTTAATACGGATATGCGTCAAAAACCTAGTCTGGGCTGGCTACACTATAGATTACTATGCACTCTGTATTAAAATTTTATCATGTGTACTATATAACTATATACACAAACTGTGCACCCAAAAAAAAAAATTCAGTTGGTCTCGAGAAATTGAAAGCATAATTTTCATCATGAAGAAATCATACATTGACAATAAATAATGTACTTTAAAACTATTTTGACCATAAATGTTATCGTTCTACGTCAGACGAACGAAAAAAAGTCTTTTTGTTATGCATTTATGTGTACAGACGATCAGATGATCTAAGGTTAAATGGGTGATATAGAAAATGACAAGTTAACTATTATCCTCATTCTCTTTACATATATATAGTATTTTCTCAGACATTAATAACCAAACAGCTCTTTAAAATATGTACAATTTTTTGATAGTTCATAATGACAAAAGAATATATGTACTGAAGTATCATTTTCATTTCATAAATTAAATATATAATAATAATAGAGTAAATTATTCTAACCATTATCTTCCATTTGTTCAAGAAGATCTATTGCACAAAACTGTTGTTTAGGAAAATGCATGAATTCAACTTGCCAAAACGTCTGAGCTACCATTGGGCCTTTGGGAAAGACGTCAATTAGTTTCTTGTAACTAGAGAAAGTACATGGAAAAATGAGCGGATTTAAGGTTATTAGCAAATATTTGTGTACAATAAAAGTCAAGATGGAAATGTCAGAATTTCGAGTACAAAAGAAAAGTATTACATGAGTGTGTACTCGTAAAGAATCAATCCACACATAAGTTAGTTAAATTACTATATACTTACGACTCGAGATCCTTGTGAACACCAAATTGTTTCATATATTTCAGAGCAGCATGAATAAATTCAACATGACCTCGAAGATGTCTATCCCTTTGGGCAAAAAGGTCCATGGATGCCAAAAAAGTTTGTTTATTCTTGTCTTTTATCTTTTCGAAAAATTCTTGTTTGAGAACATCACTATTCACTTGAAATTTTTTCCTATATTTTTCTTTACGTATCCTTTCAGATTCCTGATATTCTTTCTTTTCTCGCTGCCTTTTTTCTTCGTGCGTTTCTTCAATATTGACAACTTCAGATTCCCTTACTATCACTCTTAAAGTAGGCATCCCACCTTGGATTTTTACAGGAGACTTGACTGGTAAATTACCTTCATTCTCGATTTTTGGTGTTTTTGTTGACGATGATGGTGACTCGTCTGGTTTTTCAGACGGCTTAGCTTTGTTAAATAAACCTAAACGGGATTGTGATTTATGAAATTCTCTTGAATGGATTGAACATAATATTGCTGGTGTAATCCCCGACAAGTGATGTATATTTTTTGAGTGACTACATAATAATAATTCTCTTTTTACTAAAATTGTTACTGGGTAATGAAAATTTGAGTAGTATGGTAATGTTCGTCTCCAACTTTTCAGCAAATATTTTGTTAGTCTCATACTGAGGAGAGTATATTAAACGTTTTATAGTCACGAATTAACCAAATCTCAAACTATATTTATAGTTTAAAATGAACACAGTCAAATTGCAATTTAATTAAAGCTATTTTGTAAATCAAAAACTTATATTTTTGAGTTTTAACAATGCTCGGCAAAATTAAAAATTGGACTAAATTGGCAAAGAGCAAGGGGCTGAAATATATTTGAAATGTTTTTACCCGCTTACTGAAATTTTAAACAAGGATTCCTTCGTGCATCAATTTCTTCTCACACTGCCATTTGATCTTTTTTAGTGATGCCAAAATGCCAAATGCCAAATGACCAAATGCCAATTTAATTTAATTATTTATTAAATTAAAGCAGGATGCATTGAATAAATAAATTATGATTCAATTTAATATCACAACAAAAACCATTTAAGAAGAAAAGAGGATAATTTTTATTGAAGTAGTAAATCCAGCGAATTGTTGTTCAAATTTTGATAGCATAAATCTCAATCAAATGTAAACTAAGTATGTATTTAAGAGTAATTCGTCAATAATTTTTTCCCAATGCGAAAAATAAAAATGTCGATTTCGAGGTTGTATAAAAGATAAAGACATCGAATCAAAGTCCAATTAGAAAGTAAATATACAATTTTCTTACGTCGTAGTGGATTTCGACAGGGAATAAAATGCTATAATAATAATATTGATGACGCTAAATTAAAACTTTGGTAATATTATGTGTTTGATGTTGGGTGTTAGAAAGACTCAAATCATTATAATCAATAATGTGCATGATATTATTACTAACTCAAGGTTTTCAGATTTTAAAACTTAAAAACCAAATAAAAAGCAAAAACAAAAACTCATTGTAAATGATAGTTTTGAGGTATATAAAATCTTTTATACATATCATAAAAAGATGCAGTTTAAAATAAAATCATGATCGTAGATACATCATTACAATAATAATAAACATAACTGTAACATTACGTTGTGTAAGATATAGATAGACATAAGTTATAAAGACGATGAAATATGTAGATAATATTTAATTATTATTCTATCAATAGCATTACATATCCATATTATATTATCCTTATACAGAGTTAATTATTAATACAATAATATATTAAGTATCTAATTCCATATTGAATAAAACAATAATAATAGGTATTACACTGACAATTCTAAAAAACAACTCAGTACTTATACATTATACTTTGAAATCAAGAATAATAAAATAACTAATAATATAGTAATATAGTTATACATGATGACATTGTTGTATCATATCTTTTGTGGGTATACTATAATATTTTATATGGACAAAAGTAGAAAAAATACCTAAGGTACATACAGTACAATAATTCTAGTTTTTTTGATAATATTTAATTACTTTCTTTCTCTTTGCTACCATTTCCTATAACATTCTGAAACTGAAATCAAGTTTTCTTCCCTTCATATCATATGTATGTATACTTTTAAGTAGCCTACCACACGTCTTGACAATAATGATTTTACAATATTATTATTACAACTTTTCGTTCTTTGAATTTCTGTCAAAAAAAAAAGGAAAACAAAAACACATTTAAGTCTCTACTTATAAAGTGAAAATGATATAATAATATCTTATTTTTACTAGTTACCTATTTCTATATTGAATACTATAAAAAACAACTCAAATGTGTCAAGTTTTTTTATACTGTTTAAAATCATTGTAATGAACTTTTACTCAAATTGTTATAATAATATAGTAAATATGTAAAATAATAAGAGAAGTAATAGTAATAGTAATTGTTTTTGTTGTAATAATAATAGTAATATACGATTTTACAATACACGCACATACAAGAGTTATATTAATTACTGCATCTCATATATGTAATAATTAATCAATATTCCTACGTCACAAAAATTCATTTATGTTTTGAAAAATTACGCTTATATAATATTTATATAGATATATATAATATATGAACTTATTATTATATGCTCAAACAGCCACAAAGATCATTTTAATTAATAATAATAATTACAAGAGTTTTGTAGTGGTGGTTTTTTTAATTTTGTTGTAGATGTTATTATTTTTCGCTCCTTTTTGACAGGGCTCGTACCCGTTTAAGCACGTTCTCCACGAATTCGGCGGGCCAACTGGATGTCCTTCGGCATGATGGTAACACGTTTGGCGTGGATTGCGCACAAGTTGGTATCTTCAAAGAGACCTACCAAATAGGCTTCAGATGCTTCCTAAAAGAGAGACAGAAAAAAGAATAACAGGATTAGTATTACATTAACAATAGATTTGTTTTTCCAAATAAAATAAAATTTATATTATATTTTATATTGACTTACTTGGAGAGCGCCGATCGCGGCACTTTGGAACCTGAGATCTGTTTTGAAGTCCTGAGCGATTTCTCTCACAAGCCGTTGGAAGGGCAATTTACGGATGAGCAATTCTGTGCTCTTTTGATAACGACGAATTTCTCGAAGGGCCACAGTTCCGGGACGATAACGATGAGGTTTTTTGACACCGCCAGTGGAAGGGGCACTCTTACGAGCTGCCTTCGTGGCCAATTGTTTACGAGGAGCCTTTCCTCCTGTAGATTTACGGGCAGTCTGCTTGGTACGAGCCATTGTCTTTCTTCACGCTCTTACTCTTGATCTGGTGATAATAAAATGTGATGTAAGACGATTAAAGTCTGTAAATAAACAAAAATGAAACAAAAAAATTAGATAATTAATTACTTCATTGATAAAGATTGTGACTCTATAAAAAAATATTCACTGTATTTATCACATATTTACAACAAATAGAATTAATATTAAACTTTACACCTATCGGTCAACCTGCGCTTCAAAATGTCTGCTGTAAATATTTATTTAATGAGGAATGAGAGCGTGACAATGAAATAATAAACAAAAGAACTAATTTTAAGTACACAACAAATATAACAACTTGCTTATTACTGTCACTGACATTCAATTATAAAAAAATGCTACACAAATAAATACTTGCCACAATTAAAATATGCAAATCGAATTTTAAATGTGTAAAACATAAAATGAAAACGTATGTAAAACGTTTTCCGTTGAAAAATTAATAAACATAAACATAAACATAAAAATTACCTCATCACTTGAACAAAAAAACTAATTAAATATCCAAATAAACCTGACTATATGTACCTGGTGTTAGATGGATAATTACTATTGATTAAGTACACAGGCTTGAGATAACACACAAGTATACACACACTAAAAACTGCAGCACAAAAAAATGAGCGGTTCCAATATACCATCATAATAGTATGTACGTACATCATGTTTATACTGGTTTATATTGCATAAACCTACTTTACATTCCCTACATACACTACATACATGATAAAGAAGAAAAAAATTAGAAAATTAGTCTTATTTACATTGAAAAAAAGACGAGCCAAAAATAAAATGCATACTTATGGCTTGAATAATAATGATAATTTTTATTATTGGATAAAAATGGAAAAATAAATTGTACGAAAAAAAAGTACAAAATGGAAGAACTCTTTTTTCAAAAGGGGAAAGGAATTGATAATAATTATACTACATGCGAAGGATATAGAACAGGCAAAAAAAGACAACAACAGACTATATAGAACCTGATACAGTATAGGTAGTAAGTAACACATTGAGGGAGAGAAACAAAAAAAATATTTCGTGAATGTTGAAAAATGTGATTTTAGATTTCCTCAAAATTTTCAACAAAAACGAAAATCCGAACAAATGTCTTCACTCACAATTCGTTCACAATCATATAAAGAACAAAATAAAATATGTTACATTACCTGAGATGAATTAGATCTGTCAAAATTTCAATAAAAATTTGAGAGAATTTCCAACTTTAATAGTCCACACAACACAAACACGGGAGCTCTGAGTTAGGGAGAAGAGCTTGAAATACTGATTCACGAAGGCGGAGCGACTTGAAACGGAGAAAGACTCTGCGAAAATGGCCGAATCGCCGTTGAAGTATTTTCAAAGACTATATCCCTTTAATTTATGGAATTCTTGTAGGTATCTCATTTTAAATGTCACAACATTATTTGAACCCTTCATGTTCGAAAGTACTTTGGGATTTTTGGGGGATTCCCCTTGTAATTTCCCATTTCCTCAGATTTTATGACATATTTTAATATTTGGTCCCTTTTCTAAGGTTGACCCTTCTTATTTTGACCAATAGGCATTCTCGTTATTTTGGCCAATAGAAATGGCATAAATTCTAAGATTCCTATTGGCTGATTATTCTGAGAAAAAATGCTTTGAAATTTGCTTTGAAAATTTTGAAATTTTTTGAAAGTATTTTTTCATTGTAAATTCTACAATACAATGCATTATTTCCCAAATACATAGTCATACAATACTTACGACTTCTATGTACTTATTTACACACAATAATACATTGAGGAGTAAATGATTGAGAACGAATGAAATGCTTTGAAATTCACACATGTTTTTATTATTGAAAAAAAATGATGCATTTTTTTTATTATACCCATTTTTTTGTACACGCATACATACGTAATTTTTAAAGATATTTACATATAAATACACAATCTCGCTCTCCACACACCTGTACTGCTTGCTATACCTTTTCCTATAGAAATTCCATAAGTCGCTGTGTAAATATTTATACAGTTATTATTTATTATTATACGACTTTTGTAAATTCAATGAATTCAATTGTCATATTTATATATTTATATTATTATTATTATTATTAAAAATAAATAATTAGGTTCATTTTCTTCATCGTCACCATCATGCAACTGCTATAAATATCTATATTGTATATAGATAGATATATATAGAATCTATTATTATAGATGCTATAAATTCATTTATTATTTTTTTTTCTGAAGATCTTTGTTGTATGTATATATATATATATGTAATTTGTTTTCATGCTAAAAATGATATACAATATTATCCTTAATTATTATTTACATATTCAGTTCCTTTTTCCTTCCGGAGTTACAATTAATAATCTAATCCTAATCTATATGTATAGGCTGAAATCCTATCTTCATTTAAGCTTACTATATAAAAACGAAATTTTACACATTTTATTTTTTTCAAAGGACTATATTATTATGTCTCTATATATATTTGTCAGTAACACGCGTATACATACACCTATTCTACTAATACGTAAATACACCAATTTCATTGCATATAGCTTTTAAATCGCCTAATCTCTGTATAAGTATGATGATAAAGTATAAAGATCTACACACAATAAATACACAATTTATAAGAAAGTAATTTCTATTTGTGTGAATATTCTTTGTTCAGACTAAATCATTTTATATACGTCATTTACTGGTTGAATAGTATTTGCAGACTTGTATAGAGTTTATATTAGTAATTTGTTATTAGGATACTATATTAAGTATTATTATAATTATTATTATTATTATACGGACAATAATACGTAGACAAAGATTATATACTATACTATCATTATTAGTAATAATAATTTATTACACTGCAGTAACTAGTACTATTATTATGCTGAGAGTACGTCATGAATTAGTTAAGATTTCTTTTGTTATATAATAAATTACTATTATTTTGTCACAAAATTTAATTAGTTTATACGTTACATACAAACTACTTATGAAACATTACTTTTTTTTATTAATATATAAATGCTCGACCTTATAATCTTCTTCTTTTTCATCATCATTATTTAAATATATATATAAATATCCTATATGTATGTACTTCTATATATACGTTTCTCACCAGGGATCAGTTATTGCAATGCAATATTTTTCATAAAGCATCATGATAAATTGCAACTTGTATAATTATAATGTACTCTATAAGGTTTGTAATACAAACTTTGTATTTCCTATTCTATAATTGATATACTACGAACAATAATTTGTATAGCAAGTATATAATATAATAATTCACTTTTGAATAGTTTGTTTGTTAAAATTTGGTTGAAAGTTTTAAAAAGTTTAGTTTTTTAGTTTAGCAAATGAATTTAGTCAAGTCGTATAGTATAGGTTAAAAATGATTAGTATTCTTAATTTTTTTCAACAGTATTCGTATATTAAAAAGTATATATAATTATACTTTTCATGCAGGTTTGTGTTCTCATAAAATATCGTTTCCATTCGATCTTTGTTTGTGCCGTACATAAATACACACACTTGTTAAATCTCATCAGTAAAAAGTTTAAAAAATATTACATAGACACAATAGTTAATTAATTAGTGATTACATCAATCAAGAGTATCCCCAGATTCCAGTCTCATCAATTCATATATACACTAAACACAACAAAGCAAAAGAACCATACACAACCACCTACAAATTCCTTTTTCTGTATAGATATATTGTATGTATATATGACATTAAAGTCAAATGCTCATGACGAAATGGACTATCTAAAGTCCATAATTAAATGTGTACCTTTTCAGTTTTCCCTGTGAAACGGAAAGACAAATAATAAGTTTCAAGAGGCGAAATTTTTTTTGGTAATTCTGTTTATGTAAATAGCGTAAAAGGGATCGTTTATATAACTTTTTTTCAGCTCATACAGTTACTTATACAGTACAACATAGAAAATAATAATAATAGTATAATAAACAACCGTGTTAGTTTCGTACATAGACATTATGTAATAGTAGTATTGTAAAGTGTGTAACTGCAAAACGTATTATTATAATCCTTATAACTATTATTGCGTCTTTCAATCATGTATATATATAGTAATATATACACGTATATACAGTGTAATATTGTTATCACTACTTGATACAATTAATGTATATAATATAAAATAGAACAACTTGGATTTATTCTGTAAATGGTTTATAGAGTATGCAAATAATTAAGATATTTATGTTGTACATAAATTAAAATTATAATAATATTGTACCTACGACAGAAAGTTAAATCACAAAATCTTCCTCATTTTATCAATTATAATAGTGGTTTCCTTCTCCCAATAAAAAACAAAACAAACAAAAAATGGTCTTTTTTTCTTTTCACATGCTGAAAAGAAATTCAAGGTATTCCTCGTTCTTCTTATTTTTTTGGTAAAAACATTATATCAGAATAAAAGCTTTTTAACTTTTAACTCTTATGTACGACTTCAGCTCATAATGTATAAAATGAATTAAAATAATATGATGATAGTATATGTAGAATAACGAAACGTCATGAAAATTCCTACACTATATTACATTTGTTTTAAACAAATTCTTTACATTGAATAGATTGAAGATTTAATAATGATTCTAGAGAAATTCTTGGCAGTTTTTTGCGAAAAGCCAACAATTTTTTAAACGTTAAAATATGTATACCTATATGCATATTAACAATAATTCGTAATTTCTACAAGTAGTAGTATAGTAGTATTCGTATAGTCGAAGATAATCTGACTTTCGTAAATGGAATTAAAATTAATCTTGATTGAATTAAAAAGTTGAGAGAAATATGGAAACGAGACTATTAAAATCATTATTCATTATAAATATATTTATATGGATGATTCATTGATATGGGAAAGACTAGAAATCCTGTAAAATTCAAAAATTCTAGCATAAAATACTGAAAATGCAAATAATAATATTATATTTAAAATTTAATTATTTATATAATCATAATTTTGCCCTCATTCATATAATATGTATGTAAATGTACTGGCTGAATTAAATCTAGACTGGCAATCTGGGCAGATAGGAGGAATAGCTTCATAAATAAACAAGGGTAAGTCATATAAATTATTACGAATAATATATACGAATGATATGGAAAAAATATCAAGAATTGTATACTATTTCGTTTTTAACAAGTTTGAAGAAAATGCTTACTGGATTTACACAGACAAAAGGAGAAAAAGTGTGTGTGAGAGAGATATTTTGAGAGCGTTTTAGAACAAAAGTCTGTTCTTAATTGAAATAATACAATTGTACTAGTTTACTGCGTATAAAATAACTTTGGATTCATAGTAGTAGTAATAATAATATTATTTTGAAGAATGTTGTCTGATTATTATTATTATTGTTTTTGAAAACCAAAGTAATGTTGTTGAGTTAAAATAAAAAACCAACTATTCGTGATTGAAAGATTTTCTTTTTTTTTTGTTTTAAAATAAAGAAGAATTTTTAAATACAAGTGGAATCTCTATCTTTGTATTTATGTACGTACGGTCAAGTAGTCATCGTCAATTCGTATTGGTTGCTCCTGTTGGTTAACTCTGTTTCCTGTTTGCATTTGATGGTAATAAGTATAGTTGCTGATGATTTAATGATCGTGCTCACTTTTTCTTCATACATTCCGCATGCATATTGTAGATTTACATATTCATTTCTCTTATTGCCTATAGATGCATCTTGCTCTTCAATCATCTCTCTCTAGTTCCTTTTTGCTTCTTCTTTTTTGTTTTTGAAAAAATTTGAAAATTTGATGCTCCATTATTGTTCAGATGGAGTATTTAAAGAAGTAGGTAAATTAACTTGTTTACGATTACGAATATCAGCGCGGCAAAGAGGACAGCAGAGAACACTGGGAGCACAAACGCTGCATAAAACTTGATGGTCACATGGAACTAGAACAATTGTTCGCGGTCTATCTGTAATTTTTGAGAAAACATAATAAAGAGGAAATTAATCACCTTATCATGCCTTTTTGGCCCTTTTCTTATCAAAAGTTGTCAAAAACTATTAAATATATAAGTTCTTTTTTTGTATGTAAAGAAATGAGAAAACAAGTTAAAAAAGTATACTCCTTACCTTTGTTTTTACAATGTAAGCAAGAATAATGTGCAGAATCCTTAGAATGTGAACTTAGTGCTTTTGATACGGCATCTAATTGTTGTTTATAGCAGATAGCAAGCTGCGTTAACTTTTGTACAGACATGTAAGACAAATCTGAGCGTCCCAAAACATTTAATAATGTTCCACTCAGAGAACTAGTAGAATTATTGTTATTTAATGACCCAACGGGACCCGGGCCATTTCCTCCATTATTTCCATTATTACCGATAATATTTTGAGAGTGAGGTCCATTACTATTTCCATTATTTGATCCAGTTCCATTACCCGATCCAACAACATTTTGTGCAGAGCCAGGTGCCATTGTAAGCGGAACATGATTGCTTCCCACAAATCCATTAATATTACTTGCATTAACAATCGATCCTCTTGGAATAGAATCTATATATTAGAACGTACAATAAGATTTAATCAAATGGTAAAAGGTACGTATATAAAGTAAAATAAACCAATGAGAATCGAGACATTACCTCTTGGTGACATTGTACTATTCTGCCGAGGTGAAAATTCAAAATGTGGTAATGAATGATTGTTTCCTACTTCAGATGCCTACAAATAAAACCACGTAAAACAATATTATCAAAATCATAAGCACATACAACGACATACATATATATGATGGATATCTCAGATATGCTCTATTACTGTTATTATTCCAAGTATTTGAATTTCAATATAAACAAAGAGTGAATTAACTCACCGAATCTAAAGGATCCGTTTTACTAAACATGTTGCTGCCTCCAAGTGGGTTATAATTATTTAAAGGATTAGTCATGGGTGACGAGCCACTAGGGAATCGTTCCCTATACGAGAATCCAGGTGCACTCGGAATACTCACAGGTTTACTGCCTCCACCTGCACAATCAAATCATCCAGAATACCAATAATAATTTCAGTTGAGTAAAAATGTAAAAAAAAAAAAAAATTTGAATACATATGTATGTATCTTGGATTTCTTCGAAATTTACCAGAAAGAGAAATATCGCCACTTCCACCGCCAAAAGCGTCCGTGTCAATATCTTTATCTTTATCGGTACTGGGCGAATCATCTCTACTAAGTTCATCTCTTGCACCTTTTTTCAAACGATTAAAAAGGAAGAGAAAACATAAAGAAACACATTTTACTATTATTATCAGTAGTATTTAAGACTATTTAAAAATCCTTTTATGACATATTTAATAATAATTTAGATAGACTATAGTAATTATTATGTAGGTGGCACCTACTAGGTGCATGTGTATTTATTTTGTCTGGACTCACTTGAACTTGTTGGAAATAAGCTGTAATTAGTTCCTATTCCAAGATCCAAATTATAAG
Source organism: Gisinianus flammeolus (assembly GCA_034699125.1). Lineage (NCBI taxonomy): Eukaryota > Metazoa > Arthropoda > Collembola > Symphypleona > Katiannidae > Gisinianus > Gisinianus flammeolus. The sequence goes on along the minus strand of JAIUND010002187.1, from coordinate 5,480 downwards.
TCATAATACTATCCAATGTGTCAAAGAGACTTGTTTGATTTGGTCCTCCTGAGTTTCCCATTCCACTACTTGATGACAAATTGGCTACACCATTTAATAGTAAACTTGCTTCGTCACTTCGTTTATTATCATCAAAAAATTTTCCTCCATGATTTGATAACCCTCCACCAGTAGACGCCATATTACTATATGTTGAAACAGCCTTGGCAAAACTTGGTCTATATGAACTTCCAATAGTTCCTCCAGTACTTGATGATCCAGATGATGTTCCACCTCCAAGTAAATTTGAAGAAGGATTATTTGAGTTATTTCCTCCGATACTATTACTACTAAAATGAAAATCTGGCGAAGATGTAAGGGTATCCGTTGAAAAATCTGCTAAACTACTACTGGCGCTACTTTTGGGAAGTGGAATGCCCATATAGAGATCCACACTGGAACCATTATTATTGATATTCGCATGACTGTTACTACCACTCAATATTGTATTATTGTTATTTAGTATCGATTCGCCTTTGGGAAGGGAGCTAGATGATGCACTACTCATTGCTGGCAATGCATTTGATAGAATATCAGCTAAATTTGTATCTGATGGAACATTTCGATTGATTGACATTTCATGATCTGCATGTGCAAATGCACAAAATGGTCCACGAGGACAATATTGATTCGAGAACACGTCGTGACACTATACACACAAGAAAAAAACAAACAAAAATGTGATAGAAATACATTTTGACTAGATATTTCTTATCATTATTATACAATGTAAGTAATGGAATCGTCTGATCATCTTGTCATAAAGAGAGAGAGAGAAAGAGAGAGAGAGAAAGAGAGAATATAGTAACAAAATTAAGAATAAAAGGCAGAGTAATGCGTATGCAATCCTACTTTTGAGCAAGGTAAAAATGTAAAATTCAGAAAAAAGGAACGCATTTTACTTTTTAGTTTATAAGTAGGATATAAGTGCATACGTGAGCATATACAGAACTAAATCATAGCTCTACATAGCATAAAGCTATGCAGCAGTTTTGTGAAAATAAGAAGAACAAGAAGAGAAGAAACAAACAAAATGACCATCACTGAACTTTGAATACCTTGGACGACTTGTAAATCTCCGGATGAAATTGCTGTTCCGTCCTAGTATGACAATAAGGACATTCATCTCCCTCTTCGCAAGCTGTTGGTTCTCCCCATTCATCTCCATGCTTTACATTAGGGCAAGGCTAATTATTAAAAATACAAAACATTTCAAATGATTAGTTTCAGTTTCCAATTTTATTGTAAAAATTCGTAAATAGCTTTCATTAAAAAACACTCAAGTCTCTTCACTTCCGCATTTCGAGCAATTGTTATCGTATCGTTGTTTGATAGAAATGAAGAAAAACAAGAAAACGCCAAAGAGGAATTTTCCAAAACAAAACAAATTAAGAATAAATTGGAGAATATTAGAAGACTGTCCAGTTACCCAGTTGACATGGGTACTTAAAACTATAGACCTCTCAATATGAATTTTGTAATGATTATCAATACATAAAAATATACAAAATTATGATTTTATTCATTTTATAAAATGACATGCTGGAAATCACTACAAAGTAAGAAAAAGTATAACTTACTGTTGATCTATACTTGTGTTTTTTAGGTGATCTTCTACGATCTCGAATATTATGATATTGGGGACACGCATAACCCTTTTGACAGAGTCTAGGAGGTCGTTTACATGGTTCCGTCTTATAATTTACTAAAACATAATTTGCATCTGTGATGTTGTGGTACGAAAGAAAGGGAAAGAAAAACCATTTTACATTTTAGTATTTCTTCTCACAAGGATTATATCATATTTGAATAAATATGATTTTGCTACGTATACTATAAGAATTGAAATGAAAAGAGAGTGGACATACCTTGCCATTTAGGATCATCTACCATCATATTACGTTCTTTGTCTAATTGGTTAGGCCCATTCAAAACAGGCTCTTCTACTGGCTCCGCATTCTTAAAAAAACGATAACATTAATAAATAAATAAAATAATTATTACTAATTTATGAACTAAACATGAAATCACATCACATAGGTACTGTTGAACGTTGACTTATCTGTTTTTAAAAAAACTTTTGCATACCTGTATTTCCCGAATATCGAAAACTGGAGGTCTTTTGTCGAGTTCCTGAAAAGTGGAAAAAACCCATAAACAATTACCTACCTTAAAGAAGTTTGTGTACCACAGTAAACTATAGAGTATAGATATACAAAAAAAATACTTACACCGTGTGCAAAGGCACAATGTGCTCCATTTTTCGTACAAAATCCTCTATTATCAGTTTCATAAACACACATACAAGTTTTAAAATAACGTAAATGATATCTCCTTTCTGTATCTCCAGCCGTACGATGTAGAAATACACAACTGTGAAAATGACAAAAAAAACAAGAACAATTATTAGTACACAAAGTATTTCATACGTGTATTTACACAAATTATCCGGTATAATTTAGAGATTTTAACGTACTATGAAGTAAAAAAAATCAAAACTTACTCGTCCCCATCCGGACAAGTCCCACTCGTTTCATCGTATCTTGTACAATAAGTATCTGGTGAATAATTAAAAGTTCCATCTCGCTGCTTTCTCACAGGTCTTCTTCTGCGTTGGTTAGGGAAATGCCAATTAAAGCAAATAAAAGGTCGATGTTGAGTACATTTATGTTGAGGGAACAATGGACATTGCTCAACTCTAAATTCCTTTAGATACCTGTAAAACATAAACAAATGTGCACTTCACTTATTGTTAATTGAATCAAAATGACAACGGTAAATGAATGCCCATTTTAAGGAGTATATATTGTAGAAGAAATTATTACAATAAGGAAGTTTGAAATACCACTTAATCTTAATATAATACAATTAAATCTTCTAAAAACTAAAATCAACACGTTACTGTCAAAATATGTAGTCAAATGGTATTTATCCTACTGTCAATATTATAAGACAATTTCTGCTATCATAATACATGGACATACCGACAAAGTGTACCCACATACAACCAATCAAGATTCATAATCACGAAAATATAACAACCCCAATAGTAATGATGATAAATCAATCAATAAACTTCACTTTTAATATACCTACATCATATATATATATTGCTCTCAAATCGTTGATGGGCATCGTCGTCGCGCTATGATATCATAACGTTATTTATACGACAGTAAGAAAAGTTCAGTATATTTATTATTTTATTATCTATATAGTAGTCTTCACTCACATGAAAAATGAATTGTCAATATCAAAAAATAATCAACGGACAACAAACAACTATGAAAACAAAAATGTCATTTTACATTTGTTTTGATTTTAAAAAACAAAATCGTAAAGACCAATTTTTTTTTTTTGGAGGGGTAAATGGAATGTGTACAAAAGTTGATGACAATTCGACTGACGGTTTCCAAAAATAACAATATTTATTGTGGATATTGTGAGGAAAGATCTCTACTACTTGGATTGATAGGTATCATAATTGAGAAATACATGATTGTCAACTGTCATTAACTATCATTGTTATTATTTAACATTTAAGAGGTATTGTTTTGAAATAAAGGCGCAATTCCATTTTTCTGAAGTAAAAATTCCTTCAAAACCCTTTCAAAATCCAATTAATTCTTTGTAATACACTAATAGACTTACCGATAATGATTCGGCTTTTCCGTGGGTATTGGTAACATCTGCTGTGGTTTTGTTTCAGACGGCATTTTCAACAAATTTTTCACTCAGAATTGAAATTATTATTATTACTTTTTAACTGGAAATATTTATCATGGCTTCTAGTGGTAAAGAGTATACGAAGACGCTGAAACGAATTCTCTGTAGTCTTTATAGTGAATGTGTTGCACTCAAATCTCAATTCATATGAATTGAAAGTCTAAAAAGCCCAGGGCATGTCAAAAACGGCGCCAATCGTGAAACATTGAATCACGCTCTTACCATTTACATTACATTATACCTCATGTACATATTTTTTAAACGTCAATTTGATGAATTTAATATTCAAAATAAATGTAGCAATTAAATAATATGTAATACATACTTAGTACTTACATACATATTTATGTTGGTTCTATTTTTTAAATACTTTCATATACCTTTCTCTTATCTCTTGTGTATCAAAAACATTCTTCACTTTTACTTTTACATCAATATGTACCTACTTGGGTACATCCTAATTTAAACCCGCACATGTAAATTCTTGTCGCTGCATGCATGCATATATGATTCTCGTTTTTATTAAATATTTATATTTTTAAAAAACGTTTACATTTAAAGTATAAATACCTATTTACATCATACTTACATACATAGATATTTACTTACTATATTTTATACTAAAACGTAGAATTGAGTTTCAAAAAACATAATATATTAAATACAGAATTTTATAATAGAAAATATTCAAGAGGCAGGGGCCACGATATATGTATGTCCATTACATTTCCCCCCTCAAAAATCCTATGGTGTAGAGGAGGTCATTCTACACCAGTTTGATATGGGACACAAGGCAGTCGGGTAACTCGTTCTCCCGGAAAAAAAATCGGAACGAAAAATTTAGTAAGGGGGCGAGGGAGTACGTGAAAAGTTTCAACTTTTGAATTTTTTTCTTCCGGTTTTTTTTCGAGTTCAGACTTGAAACTTTCCAAATCGTGTTCTGGAGTGCTCAGGTGACCTGAGTCAGGTCAGTTTTAAATTAATTTCAGATTTTTTGGCCGGGTATTTTTGGAACCGAGTATCGTCCCGGACTTTTTTCGGGAGATGACCTAAACCTGTCTTGATTTCAACGAGACTGTGTAGTATGGTGCATCTTGACCTCCTTAACAATGTTTGTGTTGACGCTAAACCAATTTTCCGGGTAGTTCGGTTTTTAAATCCGAATCCGCAACAATTCGAATTTTTCTTCACCACGGGGTCATTTTGAAGACTAAGAATCTGAAAAAATTCACAGAGGTATCCAAATATATTCTAAAGTGATTTAGATTTGGTCCAAATGACTACAAAAACCGGTTTGACCTGGACAGGTCACTGATTTTTTTGGCCGGTTGTAAAGGAAAGAAAAAAATTCAAAAGTTGAACTTTTCACGTACTCCCTGGCCCCCCTTACTAAATTTTTCGTTCCGATTTTTTTTCCGGGAGGACGAGTTACCCGACTGCCTTGTGTCCCATATCAAACTAGTATAGAATGACCTCCTCTACACCATAGGATTTTTGTTTCCGTAAAAGATGACTGGAGAAATGTAATGTATCGTGGCCCCTGCCTCATTGTGGGATTTCTATGCAGTGTTTTTCTTCAGTAACCGCCTTTATCTAAGTACATATAGGTATACATATACATATACATACAGAGGGTGGTCGGAGGTATTTGAAACACTTGGTTTTTGACATGCCCTGGCCAGATCTTCAGTTGTACAGCCATAAAATAATATCTA